>JAODUH010066191.1:0-16987 GCA_027564835.1 Typhlichthys subterraneus
ATATATATATATATATATATACACAGTATATACTGTGTATTAAATTAGTACTGTGTACAAATGACTCAAATAAAATGTGTGTGTTGTTTCCTCCTAATGTGGTTAAGGTACCATTAACATTGAAAAAATGGTCTCATTTACTATATTAAGCATTTTGATAATCTGTACAGGTGACCCAACAGCGAGTTGCTTAACCAATAACCCATTAGAGTGAGAATCTTAACCAATCACATCTAACAGTGAGTATCTTAAACAATCACAGTGAGTATCTAAACCAATAACATTTTACAGTGAGTATCTTAAACAATCACAGTGAGTATCTTAACCAATAACATCTAACAGTGAGTATCTTAAACAGTTACAGAGAGTATCTTAACCCATAACATCTAACAGTGAGTATCTTAAACAATCACAGAGAGTATCTTAACCAATCACATCCAACAGTGAGTATCTTAACCAATCACACAGCTCGTCTTACCGCCGCCTGTCTGTGCGTGTTGGAGAGGATCCCATGGATCTTCACCTTCCCCTTGTCCATCTGGTCGATGTTCACCCACAGCCCCTTGCTCATGGGCTCCGTAGGGCCGTAGGTCTTAGAGGTGTAGTAGTTGTGGTCCGTGTCCTCCTGCCGGGGCGCAAAGGTCAAAGTTCAGCAGACCAGTATCATGGCGTAACACATCTGTATAGCAGACACGTGCTGTATTGTACAGTATAGATAAAGAGCAGGACACAAAACATCTGGATGGACACTGGACATGCGTCCTCACTGAGCGGCTCGGTTCAGGCCCAGGCCAGACGCCAAACCACATGGGGCCACTGGCGATTCCCATTCAAACCAGGCCTAACTGGCCAGCTCAGCATGCGGCAAAGCATCCCCCCGTGTGGAACATTCTGCCTGCTCCATTGGATTACTGGATGGTTCGCAGAGAGTCCCTGTTAGTGAATCCACACGTGCCATCCAACCACCTGCTAAGTATTTTGGCAGGTGGTTGGATTGGGTTAGTGTAGTAGTGGCCTTGCGTTTATCTTAACCTATTTATAATTAGGCACAGTCGCCATTAGCCTGGTGTCACCAGACCCAACATTCACTTACGCAAACTAATCACACCCCGATACTATTTGCAGCAGCCTACATTTAGTTTGACTATACATGGTAAACACCCTATCTATGAATCGGTAAGGCAATTGTTTGGTTTGGCACCTGGAACCATTGCGGCACACAGCTGTCGACTGCTCCATACACACACACACACACACACACACACACGCACACACACACAGTAAACGCTAATGCTAATGGTAGCCTGTAGCTGTGAAAGAAGCAGAACTGCTCCATACACAGTAAATGCTAATGCTAATGCTAATGCTCCCCTCTTTCCCTGCTTGCAGCCTTGCCTGGTATCTTAACACGTCGGAGGGCTTCAGGTTGAAATGCTTGTGATATGAAGTGAGAGCTAACCCACGTTCTGGTACGCGCTGCTATAAATAAGGTGCCTACTCTCGCCAACCCCCTCCCCTCTCCAGATTCTCGGGGAAGAGTTTGTGGGCGAGACGCCATCATCCAGATGGGGCCTATAGGAGGAGCTGTAGAGCACAAAGGGACTTCTGAGAACAAAGAGCAAAGAAGAATAAGAAACTGAAGATACTGGCAGCCTAATGAGGCAGATATGTATGCTGTGACAGAAGGGAGCAGGGTGTCTTTAGAACAACATGGAGTTTACATGACAACAAAGGGTCTGTTTGCAGCGGTACTCAATAAGGAAACAAGGGGATATGAGCTACAGTACAGACACACACCAGAGTGGGTTACACGTTAAGACAAAGAGGGAAAGATCAAAGGTAAAGACCTCCTCACATGAGGAGGTCATAGGCCATCCGGTCACAAATAGATCTAATATACAGTAAGCTGTCATAAGGCGATATATACGATGTACTGGTAAAAGACTGGAAATCAATAAATGCTCCAACAGATAAGTGAATAGTGATATTGCTATTCCTATACTGGATAATGTAATCATTGTATGTTGTCTGTTCTAATGTGCTCAAACGTCAAGGGACTTCCTAGCTAAATAAAAGTGAAATTCTGTCAGGGTGCTGAAAGAGGGACATGATCGTGGACATCAAAAAGCCCTGGAGTAGAAAATAAATGTAAGTACCTCCAGAAAAGCATTTTATGTAGTAGTCCTAGTCTATCCTATATTCTGCTGCCTGCCACATAAATAAAGTCCTCATTTCTGAATAGTTCCATCTTCCAGGAAATCCTGACAAACTGTATTTACTGCTGACTGCCATCTTGAGATTATTGAGGGCATGCCACTTTTATGAATTTAAAAAAGTTAAACGAATGTGTGATTGGATCATCTGTGCAAAGCAAGTCTGAAATGGAAGCAAGTATGTGAATTAATGCTACACAATCTTGAGATATGCAGACACAAATATAAGCGTTAACACACGGAAACTCACACGTGCCACAGAAGCAGAACTCATAAGCACCTTTAGATACAAGCCATCATTCATTATTACAGCTACAATCATTGGCTGATACTGCTATGTGTGTGTGGGGGCAACAGTATCATGTCAACCCTGGTTCTTAGTAGACATGGTGTAATTCAAGATCAACCCTTGTGTTTTAATACAAAAGGAATATATAGATAAACATTTAATTATGCATAAACAGAAATACCGCCACATAGGTATATTATTAAGGACTCTTAATTAAGGTCTTCCAACAGAGAGCTTTCTGATGGGTGTAAGATTACGACGGGTATCTGTGTGTGTTGCATAACTCAGAAGTACAAAGCAATAAAGCATAGCAATGTAATGCTCAGAGAATAAAGCAAGACATTCCGCAGCTTACTCGCTTTGTTTGTCAGTGTTTATGTGTGTGTGTGCAGTGATGGAAAGCCTATGAATCTTCTGAAGTCTGAAGCACTGCAGTACCACTGGCATGCAGGACCTCCAAAGCAAAGCAACACTCATCATCTGTGTGTGAGGAACCAGTGTACAGAGATACATCATACTACAAATGATGGTGGCTAGTTACCATGCAGCAGAAAGGACCTGAATCATTCTCCTGGAGCGACCATCTCCACTCTAAAAACCGCTCAGGGTAACTAACTGGCAAGCAAGAGCATGCTGGCAAGCTGCAAACAGTGGAGAGGGCGTGATCACTCACTAGCCTGGCATAACACGCTTTGCTTTCTAATGTGTAAACATAACTAACAACATCCTGACATAATGATGTTGGCAGTGCAGTGTTCTGCTGACATCATGTTTCATGTGCCTGCGTACAATGTGAACAAGCTGGACTTGACAAGTAGTATCCTCCTTATTCCCACGCAAGTCATAATGTCAGTCTGATAGAACCTCATAATAAACACTCAAGCAGATAGCAGACAGTGCTGTCACTCACAAGCCATGCCCCGTGGCTTGTCCAGGCTGGTCCCGGCTTGGCTTTACACGTCAAACGTGTGATATGCAGCATGGCATACTAGAGAGCTGTGGGGAGACGTTGTTTATAGCCTTTATAAGCAGCATTTTAATAGTTTTATAGTAGTATAGTATTACCAAAACATCTGGCAACACTAATCAATACGGCAGCAGGTTCTTCAGCAGGGCTTAAACATCTGGTAAAGCCTCAACTATGGAGCTGTCTTACTTCCACAGTATGAAACGCTGTATATCTGACCTTCAGCTCCCTGTTTCAACAGTGGTTTGGGGTTGGAGGGGGTGGGGGGCTAGGTAATGATACGGTGGTGAGTGACAGGGCCACTCTTTTGTATGTAAATGACACATTGAGCCTTAGGAAGCAGATTATATACTGTACATTGGGCCTGATGGACAAACGTGTTAGCCCCGTTTTTAGGTGTAATTTCATCACACTTGTTTACACACTTTACTCGCGGGTAAAAAGATGGCTGGGTACGTACGAACATGTACGCACATGGCTAAAACATAATTGTGCCTGCTGAAGAAACACACAGGATCGCAAGCACTTACCTATTCATGTATATGCATTCATGGGAGTGTCGCTCAAACAAATGGGAGGAGATGTGCAAGGAGAGAGTGGTTACCTATTCTGTTGTATGAATGAATGTATGAAAACTGCGATGCAAAGCGAAAGTTGGTTTTGCGGTGAAAAAAAGCAGGTGTTATTCCAGTGAGAGCGTTTCTTTGGGGACGCATGCAGCGGCAAGATTAATCTCAGCAAGATGAAGACACAGGCTATGGAGAGACGTGCTGAAGGATTTGATTGCTTGGTGTTTGGAGTCTGCTGTTCCATTGCTTTCAAGCGCAGCAATTTACGGATATGGGCAACTGGAGCAAAGACCAGACTACTGGCCGGGGCCAAGCACAGATTACGACATAAGTTGCAAGTTTAGTGCATCCAATGTAAAATGTTACGGCACACAGTGCGCTATTTTCCGTCTGGCTGCGCCGCTAACGTATACATGAGGCCCTGTGTGTGTGTGTGTGTGTGTATGTTTACAGCTGACAGTCAAAGTCTGAGGCTGGAAGTGTGTGCATGTGTGTGTGTGTGGTGTGACATGATTAGAAGCCAGGTCCCTAATAAGGCGTCTGAGCAGTTACCATCATTACTGCTAAACACCTGGGCTCTGTGCTGTAACAAGGGTGTCTTAAGACCCCCCCACACACACACACATTTACACACGTATGCCTACACACACAAAAAACACACAAACCACATACCAGTGATTAATACCAGGCAGTCTAAGAGTTCTGCGTACGTTTGTGTGTGTGTGTGTGCGTGTGTGTGTGTGGGTAGACAAGTGTAGGCTTGTGCGTGTGTGTGGGGGTGGTTGGGGTGTGGGTGGGAGGGAGAGCGTGTGTGTGTGTGTGTGTGCGTGTGTGCGTAGACATGTGCAGGCATGTGCGTGTGTGGGTGGGGAGGGGGTGAGAGGGGGAGTGTGTGTGTGTGCGTAGACATGTGCAGACATGTGTGTGTATGTGAATGGATTGGGGGTGGTGGGAGGCGGAGTGTGTGTGCGTGTTAATTTCCTGTCCTGGTCTCTGTAGAGCATTCCAACAAGATCCAGGCCGTGAGAAGGTAGATGGGTTGAAATAGAACTAAAATATTTATCCCTGAAGTCACCAGTTCTCCTCGCTTACCGTAACATTCACTCTCGCTGAGAGACGTTAGCTCCGGGAGCTAACGAAGCCCCTCACAAGAGATCAGCCTGAGATATATTTGAACAGATAGCTGTCGATTCAACGTCTTCTTCAATTGGGTTGTTTACTGTCTGCTCTGTGCTACAGCGCAACCTGGTGGTGAGCTCTGAGATAAGCATAACACAGCTGGCTAAGATAAAACTAGCTAAGTTAAGGTAGACTAAGCTAAAGCAATGCAGCGCACCTCAACCTGGGAGCTGTTGTCCGTGTCCTCGGCGGACAGGAAGCGCGGCAGGAAGCCATCGCCGGCTGGCTCCACCTCGGGGCCCGGGTCCTGGCTGGCCCGGTTGCTGTCGGCGTGCCGCGGCTCCGGCGAGAGCAGCCACCGCCTCCGCCGGCGTCCGAGCGGCATCACGTCCACCGCTCTGTCCTCGTCCACCGGCGCCCACCCCTGCCGGTGCCAGTAGGAGACCCCTGAGGAGAGAGGGCACATGGTGGTGCATCACACGACGTCCACGCAGTAACCAGGACAACGTTACAGTAGCTGTAGTTGGCTAGGTACAATAGAGAAGCGTTTAAAATTCTTAATGACTTTAATGACTGTGAGCAGTTGCGACACACAGACAGACTGTGATGTCATTGGACAATGTCAGATTAGCTTTTAAACCCGTGTAGCGCTAACCTGGTGTGACCAGACCCACAATGCACCTTGTCAACAGGTTCATTAACCTCTGGTTAATACTGAAAACATTTGGACAGCGTTTAACCCATCAGCGTTGCTACAACTGTTTTGGTCTCTTCATCTAGCTCTAACACCATTTAGAAACACTCGTCTTCAACGTCATCTCACTAACCCACCCTGATTGGTCCGCCAGCAGGGTGGGCGTGGCATGCACAGCAGCCCTAGTCCTTGATTGACACATTTCTGATTGTCCAGTGTTTCATCATTACTACACTCCTCCCTTTTATGACTACAGCATCATGACTCTGCCCCTGTACGTATGATTAGGAGACCCCGTAGACAAACCACCATTAATTTGGGTTATCAGACATCACAGTCAAACCATCTAAAATGACTGCTATTAATCAAGCAGAGCGATTAGGGCTGGCCCCAAATATTTGATTATTCAGGTATTCATTTGTTGGGTATGTATTCGATTTAGATCTTGGGATTCGAGTATTTGTTTTTTCACATTATGCATGCATGTTTTCCCATTAATCCCTACTGTCTCCATATAAACCCACATGTTGAAATGTAACTACCTGCCCTACACTGTGTCATCAACACAATTGATTGCAATTGGCTCTGTTTGTAAGAAGAGAGCGATGTTATTCATTCAACACACACTCTTATTGGCTAATACAGGAGGAATCAAATATTTTTTCTGTTATACTTCTTAATTATAGTTGAGTGTTTTTAACATTTTGTCTTTGAGAAAGAGTATTCGAATACTCGTTCGGAAATACCATTATGTATTCAAAACCTGTAAAATTGTATTCGGGACAGCCCCAAGAGCGACGGTTCAGGCAGGCCACAAAGCCATGCCCGGTCACGCTTAATCTCAATCATCAGATGATTGCAATCATTTTATTGCCAGATGATCTCAGTGACCAGACTGCTCAGCTGGTCACTGCAAAAGCTTACTATTGGCCAAACTAGTCAGGGTGCTGATTTAAACGTCCTTAGCATGTACCCATTCTTATCGTTTCCTCCGCCAGCCTTTGTACAACCCTCCACCTGAGTTAGTCAATGCCATGGTGTTGTATACGCATGGAAGGGCAGCAAGCCATACCTCCAAATATGAATAACTTGATGCTGACTGAATTACATTTACTGAATGTCAACACCACACTTAAAAACGTGCAGCGCCATCTATATAATTGATTCTCCCTAATGAAGAGTAATGGACTCGGATTTTAATCAAAACAAAAAGGAGACTGTTCCCATTTGCATTTTCATGCTGCTCGATCCAGCATAATGACACAGGAGAGTAATATGATTTACTGTCAATATGGTGCACCTATGGGGAATGGTGCCATCAATCACCAACCTCTGCTTCTGAAGGCTCAAGGGACTGTGCTGGTTGTCGTGGCTGGGGGATACACACAGCACAGAGTCAACAACAGCCAACACACGCCGTACGTCTGTGGGTCTCAGACAGCAAACATTCAAAAGCGTTTAACATAGATTGTAAAAACCACCGGCTAATCAGCGGTCAGCTAATGTTTTTCCTAAGACAAAGACATCACCGTGTTCATCAGTTTGCCAATTGTACTACACCTTTTAAACGTTTTGATTGGGTGAGATAACGGTAGGTATAGTATCAGTCCAATCGTGTGTAAATATGCAATGTGTATATGTATTTATTGAGTCACAAAGTGTTTTACATTACAGTATAAGCTATACAACGCAGCAAAGGTAAAACAGCAGTAGCCTATACAATACAGTCAAAAATAGCATCGCCTCTATGACAAACGCTTTTGAATGGCGGGGTTCCGACTGATACTGGAGGTAAAGACAAGCTGGAGCTCATGGTGCCAAGGATAAAATGGCGGATCTATCTGATCAAATGTTTAGTGTGTGTGTGTGTGTGTGTTTATGCCCAGTCAATCGTGGTGTGGCAAACAACAGCTAGATGACAAACACGTTCCTGCCTCTGGCTCCTCTCCCATTCTTCCGCTCCATCTCTAATTGAGACGGAGGGCCTTGGGTTAGTGCCTCCTCTGTAGACCTCCCTCTTCCTCGGACGTCTGCTTGTTTTATTAAAACAGGCTAGTTGCTCTTCCTGACAAGTCACCCAATAGTCCCCCAAAGGGGATGTTGAAAGCAATTAAACAGCGGGAAGAGTTTTTTAGAAGTGTTATTCCTATCTCTCTCTTTCCCTTACTCCCTTTATCTCTCTCTCTCCATCTCTCTCTCTATACCTGCTTCCCTACTTCTCTCAGACAGAGGTGTAGAGCACTGAGAGTAGCACAGAAGGAGATGCTAGCATGTCCAACATGCGGAGGCTGACAGGTTCACTGTTTAATGAGTCTATGGAGCGCAGTAGCCCAGAGAGAGGGAGAGAGAGGGAGGGAGAAATGCAGAGGGAGGGAGGGAGGGGGAGAGAGAGAGAGATAGGGAGGGCGAGAGAGAGGCCAGGTACAGATGCCCACCACAGTGAAGACTGCAGTGGAGTTGCGAGGGATAAGCTGCCTCAAAACCGCCTGCCTATATCGTAACTATGGTATCACTGTATGGTCATTATCCCCTCCACACACACGACCATCACCCCCACCGGGACCAGCACAGCCCGATAACAAGCTGCTAGAGGTGTTTACAATCCAATAGGAACCACATCAACCGCTGTTCTTTGTTCCCCTCGAGTGCCGTCACGGAACGGCGCAAGAATGGGCCAACAGAGCCGTGACGGGAACACTGGGGTCTGGAGCGAACTGGGGGGGCATTTCCCAGCACGCCTTGATTGTGATCGACTGCCATGAGTCACAGTTGAAAAGGCTGTCTTGAGACAGAACGAGAGAGAGAGGCAGAGGGAGAGAGAGAGAGAGAGAGAGAGAGGGGGAGAGAGAGAGAGAGAGGGGGAGAGAGAGGGGGAGAGAGATAGGGAGGGAGGGAGGCCTGCACACAGATGAGAGGCTGAGGAGGACGCGGTAAACACCAACGAACAGAAATGATTGTGGGTGCCGAGGGCAACTGACAGAATCTTCCAGTCAAGAAAAACACATTTAACCTGTAAACGCATGGTGGGCTTAGGGGTGGAGGAAGGAGGGGGAGGGAAGGAGGGAGGGGAAAGGGGGAGGGGGCAGGGGGGGCGTCTCACAGATGAGCGAGCTTTTCATTTTTCTTAAACTTCCTTTCGTCCTTATTCACACTGAGGGCCTTTACATTGGATGTCTTCCTCACACCGACCTATTTCATGCTCCAAGGGCTTCCTCCTTGAAACCTCTGTAAGTGTGGGTTCCCTGGAGCACCACGCCAATACCCCCCGCTTGTTCTCCCTGACTCTCCATCCTGGGCCTCTATATCCCCCTGTCTTACCAAAGCCCTTACATGAACATGACTTGTCCCACCAGTAACACACCGGACAGAAGGAGTGGGAGTAAGAGAGGGAGAGAGAGAGAGAGTGAGTGAGAGAGAGAGAGAGAGAGCAGGAGATGCTCTAAGCTTTACTATGATTGATAGTGATCCTGTCTGATGGCTGTGTATGGACTCTGCACTCAGTGAGACATTACCCTTTGACCCTGCTATCGATTTACACACTCGCAGCTCAAAACCCACTGCTGGTCTTGACCCTATCCACGCATGCACACACACAAACACACACACACACACACCTTCTGTACAGTAAACACACAAACACACACAGACTTACAAACACTGGTCTGTGTGTGTACAATCCTGGGGATCGATGGGCTGTTTGGCCGTGTTCTGTGAAACCTGATCAATTTGCTGCATAACAATCATTCTCTGTGCCACGGCTCTGTGCATCCCACTTCCTGGCCGGGTCACATGGCCGCCGGCCGGGCCTGCTGACTGATGTGTTTGGGTCCTGGTCTGGAGGCTTGGATGTCAGGGTGCTGCAGCACTGGGACGACTCTGATCGCTCCCCAGAGCCGCTTCATATCAGAGCGGGCAGGACAACAAGCAGTGTCAAGTATCAGTATCAAGGCATGGGACAAATACCGTACCTCTAATGGAGTCATTTAGAAGCCCTTCTCTATTCAAAGTGACATACAGCGCAACTAACCAATGTTCGTAAGTAGACGCTGAACGGCAAATGTGTACGTTCAGCAAACCTAACCAGATTCTAACACATTAACACTAACATGTTATTTTCTACCTCAACATAAAGAGATCTCCACCATATTAGATTAAAGGTAGGATACACTTTAATATGAGGTACAGATGGACAGAGCCAAGCCAATTGATAGCCTAATGTTCTTGATAGACAAAGCCACAGCTGGCTTTTAACATTAGTCTCCATGCAACCAAAGAAAGCCCAACTATGGAGCTATTGTGGTAAAAAATGGGGCTAAAGGGGTTCTGTGCTTTGTGCAAAACACCACCCTCTATGCACACCCCTTTCTGTTCTTTTGCAGTAGCTAAGAGTGTACCTCTTATTACCAGCCCACATTATCACTAATCATCTGCTATTACTAATGTGGCAAATTATGTCTCTGAGTGTTTCTTACACTGGAGAGTTTTTGTGTTTCAGTGTGGTTGCAAGATGAGTCTAGGAGCAAAGAATTCTGGGTAAAGGCAGTGTGGGCTCTGGGGAAACTGGCCATCTACTCCCAGCAGCAGACCATGCAAAAACAACCTAGAGAATAAAACCAGAGGTGGAACAAATATAGTAACAAATGAGACATACGATTACAGGCATGTACCCAGTGGTGGTGTAATCTGCTGATCGAGATAATAATGTCATATTCATTACTGTATATTTCATTAGTGAAACCATCAACTGTATAGCTCCCTTACCACAATATGATGATAAAATATTTCATTTGGTTACTGTGTTTAATTAACTATTGTGCTATATTGTGAATATAAAGATTCATTGTGATTCAACACCCCTTGTGAATCCTGTGGATATATTGTATGTACACTGATATAATTCTACCAGTTACATGCATTAGAAGTGCATGTTTGAAATACAATCTAAATCAGTGCAGCAACCAAACAATGTAATACTGAGGTAAGATAACCACTAAAACAACTACTACATTTACTAAAAGTTGAATTATGCTACTATTCCTGCCATCTGAGGCCCCGATCACACCGAGACGCGTCGCTAAAGGCGTGGCCGCTTCTAAAGTGCGTTGATAAACTCCCGATCACACAGAGAACGGCTGCCTGGGCCAAAGAGAACGGCTGCCTGGGCCAACTGTCACATTGACGAACAGAGTGACTCCGTGCCTTGCGCTGAAAAGTTTAGGATATTTTCACTTGTATACGTATCTAAAAATGCTAAAAAACGCGAGGCGTTGAGCCATAAAAAAGCACATGCCAGTAACGCTGTACCCTAGGAAACCATGGTTTTGCTAGCGACGCGTTTCTAGCGACGAGCAATCGGGCCCTTACTGTAGATCAAGAGGTTCCATCAGCATCCATGTGTTGTCCTGGGGTATCACTGAGCAAAGCAGAGAGCCTGCTCGAGCACACTTTGAATGAGACAGCAGATAAGTATATGTCAGTAGGTATTTTATAGCACACATCTAACAGCAGGTATTTTATATCTAACAGTGGCATTGCACTGGGTCTGGGCCAGCTATTATTAATCTAGGCCTGGACATATTAATGAACCAATGAACCAGTACTCTCTCACTCTGGACAGACCCACACAAACACAATGCAAAAGAAGTATGGCATCACACTCCCACACACACACACACACACACACACACACACGCACACACGCACACACGCACACACACACACACACACATACACACACACAACCCACCCTCAAACAGAAGCAGTGAGTCTGAAGGCACAGTCTCTGTACGGTAATTGTTTAAAAGCTTTTGAATGCTGCTAAAAGCTCAAGTTGAGTTGCAAAGCCTGAACCGGAGGTTTGGTTGTTCCATTAACACACTGTCACTTACAGAATTACATTTATTAGCACACATTCAAACATACAGGCTGCCAGGGAGGGCTACACGTGGAACAGCATTACTGTTAATAACCGTAATGACAAAGTACTGTGGATGAAAGAACCACTCACAACAGATTCAACTGAAACAGAGAGCATTGTGTGACAAAGAGGAAAAATAGTCCCCAGAATGTGGAATCTGTTCTTTCCTTGAATTTTGTATTTTTTAAATGTTCAATTCTTTATCACGACATGACTCAGAAATTACAGCACCGAGGCCTTCATCTTCACAACGGCAAGTGATAACTAAAACAAAGAAACTTTGGTAGATGATGAATAAAACAATAATCAATCATAATCATCATCGCTGAATTATCCTCCACATACAGCGCAACGCACTTGTTATGTACGTGATTGTGGTAAGAACCCAACCAAAAATGCAAAGATTTGTCAAGAGATTTGTAGCTTAGCGAGTTTATGCCTTAAACAGCCGTTTGGAAGTGTCCCTCTGTTCTCTTCTAATAAAGTCCTCCGCCAGGCCTAGCAGAAGATCTCAGACACAGCCAATGTGTATGTGTGTGTGTGTGTGTGTGTGTGTGTGTGTGCGTGTGTGCGTGCGTGCGTGTGTGTATGCGTGTATGTGTGTGTGTGCGGGGCAGTCAAAGATGTACAATCACAATTATTTTGTGGCTAATTGGGGAAAGCAGGTCAATCTCTCTCAGACTCCCTAAGAACCAGCAGAATATGATCACTTATGAAGCCTGTAAACAGAGTAAAGCATGCAACTGTGGGAGTGTATTCGGTGTGTATGGGATGAAAATCACCCAATGTTTTGAATCTAAAAAATAAAATGGGTTAGAAAGGTTGAATCTCATGCAGTGTTTGAAAGCTTGAAATCTAATAAAATAGGTTTTGCAAGGCTGAACATTTTTTAAATAGCTGCAAACATTAATTGTTGTATTTGTGTTTTCCTTCTTCACCACTGCAGCACTCTTTTTGCATGGTTCTCCAACACATTTTCAGAGATTTGTCATTGCTCTTCCTTTGTATTAGTTTGATTTCTGGGGTTTAAACCTTGTACATGGTGATTTGAATGTTGGAAAAAACCCTCTTCAAAACATGGTTTTGAACAAAAACTAAATCTTCCAGTAACTCTTTTTAAGTATATAATTTACCCTGGGCAGAAAATTTTCCATTGCCGTGTCTAATGCTTAAGGTGTTTGCGTGTGCGTGTGCGTGTACGTGTGTCTGTGAGAGAGGGAGAGCATGCACACAGGGCTTTATGTCAGTATTTCATGTGTCTGGCTCTCCAGTGAACATGAGCAGGATGTGTCAGACTCGACAGTCTATCAGAGGAACATCCCTATCCAGTTCCCTCATCTCTCTTTCTCTCTCTCTCTCTCATTCTATCCCTACCTCCCCCCCCCTCTCTCTCTCTCTCTCTCTCTCTCTACTTCTCTCTCTCCCTCTCTCCACTATCACTTGCTCTGCCCCGTCTCTCCATCCTTATCAGTGTCCTTCCATCCGTCTCCCGTTCAATGTTTCATTTCAGGTCCAATCTTCTTGATGTCCCCTTCTCTCCTCTCTCTGACACCTCTCCCCCCTTTCTTATTTCTCTCTTATTCTCTACTCCCGTCAATCCATCGTCCACACCCTCCTCCTGCTCCTTCCTCCCTCTTTTTCTCTCTCTCGCTAGTCAATAGTTTTTAAGCGCGGTGGCAACATCTGTCAATCATTTGTATGATCGTTGACAGAGTTTACTCTTGAAATGTGGCTATTATGAACGTTGATGCTGATATGGGATACTCTAAATGACTCGTCTAAAATCATTTATAAGCAACAGCATATGGCAATAATTACAAATGAACTAGCACCAGGACAGTTAATTAAAACTACACATTGCCTCACTGAAAAACTCAATTGGTTTGGTGACATTGCGACATTGTCATAATATGTGGAAATACCAAGATTTTCCTGGTCATATAAAGCAACACTAAAAGCGCTATATAAATATACGCCCTTCTCGTAGTGACTCTCGAATGTTCTCAGTCCTGACACCACAATGGTGGAACGAGCTTCCAGCAACAGCCAGGACTGCTGTAGCATTACACATCTTCTTTCGCAAGAGACTCAAGACACGCCTCTTCACGATCCACCTGGACACCTCGACTAACAATCTCTAGCACAAACTAATGCTAACTAAAGTTTCTTACTCAAATGTTTATTTTTCTCTCTACTCTACTCTAAAATAAAAAGTTAAATCTGCTATTCTGCTCGTAAGTACTTAGCACTAGTATTAGGCACTTTAATATTCAGGCCACAAGGAACTGATGTGGTAGTAGACATGAAGACAAAATGCTGTACTGTAACTATTCTGATACAATATCGGTTTCTTAAAATGACTGGTGTATGACCTGTACAACTAATCACATATGTACTACATGTAAGTCGCTTTGGATAAAAGTGTCTAAATGTAAATGTAAAAGAAGTTATTATTATTATTATTGTTGTTAATATTATTATTGTTATTATTATTATTATTATTATTATATGAATGAGCCTGCATGTGTGTGCACATTTGGCACACCCACATGTTGTAGTATGGATCACTAAGCCATAATGTGGTTATGAGGTAACATCTTTAATTTGTCAAAAAATGTAACTTGTACGATTCAACAGCGGTCTGCACTAGAGCAGATGTGAACACAAGTCAATGTGACGTCTTCCTTTATCACAGTGGTTCTGAATATACAACAGGGGTGTATCTGCCTTGCTAGCATGGTACATATAGCTTATTTACGACTAAGTCATTTGCACTTTGGTGTTTATTCTAAGGGGGACTGCAGGGTGCGTGTGTGCGTACGTGCGTGTGTGTGTGTGTGCGTGCGCGTGCAGTCTCGTAAAGCCAGCACACCTCCCAGCACAACATCCTGGCCATAAGCAGCCCTGCCTTTCTGCTGGAATATGAAATATGCATGGGCCATAAAGAGCATATGGACCATCCATCTCAATATCCGCTACAGCGAGCCATCAAAAGAGATCATTAAACCTAATACACATAGGCACACTTGCCCCCACACACACACATGCACACGCACACACACCCACACACACTCCCTTGTCGTGCATAATGGTTTATCAGATCTGATGAGTGTGCATATGTGCGCATACATATGGACACACATGCACACGCGCACACACACACCCACACACTCACGTCTCAAACGCAACACAATTAAAGCTATACACAGACTTTGAGAACAACATCTGTACACGTTAAAAAACTTTTGGCCTTTATCTAAACACAGTACCACACAAGCAGATGTCAAAGAATGTAAGACGATTTACTTCAGTAACACGCACACACAAACACACACGCGCACACACACGCACACGCACACACGCACACACACACACACGCACTTACACAGTCGCTTCTCTCAGCTGTCAGTCTGTCTGTATTTTTTATCACCCCCCTCTGCAAGAGTTTGTCACTGTCAGGGCCTACGCTGCAGGGAATTAAAATTTAATATAAGACAAAGAGAGAGAGAGAGAGAGAGAGAGAGAGAGAGACGTAGAGGGAGAGACATAGAGGGGGAGAAATAGAGAGAGAGGGGGGGGGGGAGAGAGAAAGAGAGAGAGAGAGAGAGAGGTTGAATCGGAGCAAAGTTGATGGGCTTGGTGGCTGAATGACGACAACCAACCAACTAACCAACGAAAGAACGAAAGAAAAAGAAGGAAAGAATGAATAAACATCAACACAATAAGAGAAGCATGTAAAAAAGGGATGAAAAAGCGCACCAGAACCAGATGGACCGTGATGGAGTGGCCGATGTGAGGAATCCCTCACCGCTAACCAGAGGACCAGTCATAACAGAGATGACAACATTGGGACATACAACACCAACGTTTCTCCCTCCCTCTGTATTCTATCATCTCTTCCCCTTGTCCACTTTCTCCCTAGCATTCAATTAAGCGCCCGTCTCCCGTCTCCCTGAGTCGCGCTGTGTGTCAGTACCGTGACATTAACTCCAGTCCCTTTGTCTCACGCACGCAGACAGGGACAGCAGCCACCGCTGAGACGACAGCGACCAGACAAGTGTCTCCTCTTCTCGCTACTTCCCTTCACTCCTCCCTCATTCTCTCCCCTCCTCTCCATCCTTCCAACACACACACATTCTGCCTGCCATATAATATCTGCAGCGCTCAAGAAAATGACAGCAATACGCATAAACAACGTAAATAAATGTGCGCTACTGAAGGTATTGGTATCTCGGGCGGCAGTGGCGCAGTGGTAGAGCTGGGAGACAGATGATCCAGACGTTTCTGCTCCGAACCCCACTGACTCTTCACCGAGTTTCGAGGCGCCCGCCCTTGAGCAAGGCACACTTAACCCCAACTGCTCCTGGTGGCCAGCCGGCACCGTCGGTGTGTGAGTGAACGAACGCGAGGCACTTTGAGTGACCGCAAGGCTGTGCAAGCGCTGTGTGAACGCAACCAGTCCGTTTACCGTAGCATTAGATTTGCATAGGGTGCCGCGCATCATAACACATCACGCATATGAGGAGACACAGCCTACACACATACCAATGCCTAAAAATAAAGTCATGAAATAAATAATAAAGAATTACAATAAATATCTACAACAACTTGTGACCCATCGGCGCACCCCAAACCCCTAGCGGAGAGCTTTTAGTAAACATGTCATACAGTAAAGGTAACAGGGCCTTGCAGTATGGGCGTAGTGTGGCATACTTGTTCAGGCTGTTACATTACATTAATCATACTTTGACAACAGCTGTGACCAGCTGCTAACCTTGGTTGCTGGTGTGCTTGTCGAGCAGACGGGCCGCCCGCATGTCTAATAAGTCATCCCTCGAATATATAAACAGTCTAGTGTTTTTTTTACCGACGTGGATAGGGGCTGGGGTGGGGGGGTTGATTTGTGCGTGTGTGTGTGTGTGTGTGTGTGAGGACAAACACGGGGACGAATTGAGTTGTAACGGCATAGCTAACATCACAAGACGCTACATGAGAGAGAAGAATGAAGGCTGTTTGCTGTTGGAGGTTTGAACTCCCTCTGGCAAGGACTTTCACTCACTGTCCTTATGCCTCCCTTTACACAAACACCCCCCCCCCCCCCCACCCCCCGCTCCACACACATGGACACACACAAACACACACACTTTATTTTCTGTCTTTCTTCCCTTCTCTCTCTCTCTCTCTCTCTCTCTCTCTCTCTCTCTCTCTCTCTCTGACAC
>JAODUH010066223.1:0-20000 GCA_027564835.1 Typhlichthys subterraneus
GAGAGAGAGAGAGAGAGAGAGGGAGAGAGAGAGAGAGAGAGAGAGAGAGAAAGTGTATATGACCATGTAAATTTGAGCAAATCTACTTCAGCAGATTTTTTATGATACAGTAGGTCAAACCTTATAGGTTTGGCCTAATCATCTCTCCTTTGTCAAAAACCAAGCCATTCAGACATAATATAGAGATTAACATACAATGAAAACAAAATACTTAAGGTGAATAATTGCATAATGGTTATGCTATGTTAGAATTTCGACTGTGCTCCCATACTTTTGGCTGTAGTCCTAATTCTTTTTCTGCGCTCCTAAATGTTTTAACTCAGGAGCACCTGTGCTCCTTGGGAAAAAAAGTCAGTGTAGAGCCCTGCCAGCTGTCACACGCACACCAGAACACTACTTGCTAAAAGGTGAACATTTATTTGTATGTTTTAAATTTCTAAAATATTATAGTTTCATAGAATAACTTGGCAAATACATGTTTCAGAAGTTTTTAAGTACTCTGTTGTGGGTGTTCTTAGCAGTTATTCTGAGGTTTATATTGTTCATATCGATATCGAAATTATATCTTATCGACCGAAATTATGAAATATATCTTGATATAAATTTGGGCCATATCGTCCAGCCCTTCCTGTAAGTAATAATTTGAACACAGAAAGGATACATTAATCTATGGGAGCAATATGTGAACAACTCCTCCAAAGGGCAATTAAGTGGCGTAGCTGTATAAGTAATGTGAGCATTTTATGTTAATCGCAGTATATGGCTGCATGTACAGTAAATGGAAATATTAGAAAATGTACCTTTTCATTTCATTATCCATCAGCTTGGTAGGAATACTGTCTTTTGGAATAAGGGCAAAAAAGAGCATTTGTGCATGTAACTGTCTCTGTGAGCATGTTGCAGTGTAGTGGAAGTAGAATGAAAACAATTAGCAATGAGGGAAGGGCATATGCACGTTGTATTAAAAACAAAAAAACAATGTTTTTTGTAATGCTGATTTTAACCACAGGAGATTTTCCTGACACAAATTAAGCTTACCATCAGTACTGTTTATTGGTCTTTTATAATTGAATCTAATTGAATATAATCAAATTGAAACTAATGTTATATGTATGAGCTCAACAATCAATGTTGGCCATTTTAAGGCTCCACGAAAAAATAACAGTATTTTGTTTCGTAATGACACCTTTAAGTCCACTACTAAGAACTGTTCCACACAGAGTTGAAATATGAACACAAAAGAGTATGCATAGTGAATTATAAACGGTACATCTCTCTAATTCTAAAGGAATTAGTAATGACTTCCTACTGAATCATTAATGAAAATATTTAACACTGCCTGCTGACCTCATATGTCACGCCGCTGTCGGTGCCAGCATCCCAGGGGATCAAGTCCTGAACCACCCTTTGGGCCCAACCACACTCCTTGGTGCACAGGTCCTCGGCAGACAGCCCCACGTTCCAGTCTGGGCTGGGCCCCAGCATGGTCAGGAAGGACATGAGGTGGCGGGTCCGGTCCACAGAGAACTCAGCTGACGGCGCCGCACGGCTGAGCGGGGGGGAGGAGGGAGGTACATTTATAATTAATTCATCCAAAGTGACCTACAATGAGTACAAATACTGTTATTGCTAGTTGGAAGGAGCTGGCATATTCATAAGAGATACACCATATATTACAGTAGGAGTACTGTACAGTACATTGCCCTGTTTGTTTCTGACATGCTACTGTTTATAGGTATATCGTTGAAGGTCATTTGTCAATTAGATGAACAAAGACAGTGTCACCATGGGAGTCTACAGTATAAATACAGTAGTATATCAGTGTGCATACAGTATTATACAGTACAACAGCAGTATTACAGTACGTATGTGTGTGAATACAGTACACTTTATGCAAAGTAATATTCAAAGGCTTTGAGATTCTCTCCGCCTTCTAAAAATACGAGACAAGGGACATGATGGACAGCAGTGGAGCGGCTGGCTGGTTGGTTAAATGGCAGTCATGTACTGTAGCCTACATATACAGTGCCACCTTCTGAGACAGATGTTGTGACACTCTTACAATTCTGAAGATAGGAAGGTACAGAGCAATCACTTTTCCACGAGAAGCGTTAATATTAGAACGTGAAAGAAAATAATAGTGTGTTTTAATCTCTAATATTAAATAAACTTAAATAATGTCTCCCAGGTTATCACGACCCTTACCCCACCCGTCCTAAGCTGCACCCTCTCTGCTTGTTCGTCCTTTTCCACCAATTACAACACGGCATTGTGTGGGGCCAAGGTGACTGTCTGAGATAAACCTCCCGGTCTAGTCCCCGAGACGAGGCCATGTGGGAGGCAGGAGTCAAGTTGTGCGTTCCCAGGGGATTAGGGCTATTCCACATCCTCAGAGGATATTATTAGTAGTGCGTAGGAGGACAGGGCTGCGGTCGAGGAGAAGGGGGGTGGGGGACTTTAATGGATTTATACAGGCAATGTGCCAGAAGAAGTGGAAACACTGGATACATGCTGGAGGTGAAAATTATACCTTACAATACAGAAGCTTACTTAAACCTCTAATTAATCTATTACTGGCCTGGATAAAAATATGCGTGTTAATTACTTTACCTGTCAGTCAATGGTCAAGAAAAAGGTGGCAGTTGTGTGCAAGTTGTACTACTTCAATGTCCTGTGACATTGTGATAACATTCCCACACTGCATCCACGTGCAAAAACATGTGTACAGTCCCACACACACACTATATTCACAACAACATCATTATCAAGCCTAAGCACTACTTCTCTGAGGCTACACACACACACACACACACACGCATACATGTGCGCACAAGCACACACACCACACACACACACACACACACACACACAAACATTTACATATGCACACAAGCACACACACACACAAACAAACATTTACACGAACGTGCGCACAAGCGCACACACACACCGCACACACACACAATGCAGGCAGCTCATTAACAGCTGCATCCATGTTGTCAAATCCCTCTCACTTTATATTGCTGACAACCTCCTTTGTTTCCCTGGGTGGCTGAATGCAGGCTGTTAATCACAGGAAGCCCAAAGGTGACTCCTGGTTGTTAGAGAGAGAATCCTGACAGGAGGGTGTGTGTTGGGTGGGGGGGCATATATGTTCTGCATGTCACAGAAAGAGCTGTCATAGGTGGCATCTTTCTAATGTGGTGCAGGCTGAGGCAACGAGGTGGGTGAGATACAGAAGGGGTCTAATGTGTGGCGTGCATGTGTGAGAAAGGGAGAGAGAGAGTGAGAGAGAGAGAGAGAGAGAGAGAGAGAGACACTCCACAGAGACACACCCATAACTTGGATTTTACATACTGTACATTATGGTCTAGACTCTACGACCTTTGCAGAGGAAACATGAACCTGATTGGATATTATTTGAATTCATCTGAAGTTCACATCACTATAAAATAATGTAAAAAATTGAATCAGAAACATGGAACATATGGGACACTTTGCCCGATGTCTGCATGCATGTGAATGAGCTGGGAAGAGTAACGCTGTGTTTTTACTGTAATTGGACAGCTGTCCATCACGATGCCTCAGGAGCTCGACTCTGACCTTGTGGCGTGGAATAGTTTCCTGCCTTCACTCACTCACTCTCTTCCCCTCTCTTCCCCTCTCCAGTCTACCTGTCTCCCACGTAATGGGTCTCGGGAGATCTTCTGTGAACTGCAATAACGTGTGCAGACCTGTTCGTACCTCTCTTTGCCCTATGCTCCAAAGACAACCTTTCTCTTTAGTACCAAATTAGAGAACTGAAACATAGACGGAAGCACTTTGCAAGAGGGGGAATGTGGCACCACTCGTAATCACGCAAACCTGAATGTAGCAACGCTAACTAGCTGCTGTACAACTTATACACTTGATCCCATATTTTCTCCGCATTTTTCTCATTCCCATTCAGATGAACACAATGTGCATCGGTTCATTTAAAAAAAATATCGGGCATCTCATTCCTAGTCCACACGTACACGAATATTTATAAACAGGGATTTTCCTTATCTGTAAAAAATAAATACTCCATCAACATGCAAAAGGAAATTGCATGCTTTCAAGCCTGTGAAGAAAAACACAGCATGTAAACAAAGAACATATATACTGTAACGGTGCACACACTGACCTCAAACAAAGGAGATACCGGCGCACAAGCTGACATTGCAAGAAAAAAACATCTTCACCCTGGAAGGAGTTTTGCTAAAGCTCTGTCTTTAGTGATCGTATGCACTGTTTACTTGGATGAAAGGCCAAACCACATAGAACAAGCTATGTATTAAAAAAATAGCAGCGTATGTATGGACTGTAGGCTTCAATCTGGCTGCTTCTAAGTAATGGCTTTGGCAATGTCATCTACATCCATTGCAAACAGGAGCATACAATAAAGCCTTGAAATCTCCTTTGACAGTAGAATGAGTCGCGCTAAAGTGCTCAGTGACCTTAAACATGGAACTGTCATAGTATGCCACCATCTGCCAGTAAGTTCATGAAATGTCTGCCCTGCTGGCTCTGCCCCTGTCATGCGTAAGCACTATTATTGTGAAGTGGAATAATCTACAGGAAAAAAGAATCCCCAGCTCAAGCACAAAGCAGTAGACCAGACACACTCACAATGGGGCTGCCCGCAGCGTGCTGAAGCCCGCAGCGTGCTGAAGCCTGCAGCTTTTATTCCATCACTCACTACAGAGTTCCAATCTTCAAGCAACATCAGCAAAAGAACTTCATAAAATAGGTTTCCAAGGGCAAGCAGCTGCACACAAGCCTAAGCTCACTGACATACGCACAAGTCCAGGCGTCACATGGAGTGGTGTAATGTAGGCTGGAATAATCTGCAGAATGACCTCAGATTCAAATACACTGTGACCACAGCAGTGTCTCAGTTCATATTTTACAGTGAATTTACCTTGCTTTTTTATGTGTTTTAGTTTAAAATGTTGTGTTCTTTCTAGTTTTTAATGCTGATATAACCTACTTTTCCATATAACACAGGGCACCACTGCAAACTCTGTCTGCATTTTCCCTATACAAATAAAATAAATAAATAAAACAGCCAGTAGACTCTTGATCTAATGGAGTGTGTGTTTGGTAGACGCCAGGAGAAGAATTTGTTGAAGGTGTCCATTATTTCATAGGGTAATGTCAATGTGACAGCATACAAAGACATTAAAGACAATTGCATGCGTCCAACTTAAATTTTTTTGTAAGTACCTGTAACTTTGCTCCTGTGCACAAAGCAGTTGCCTTCTTTCTACAACAAATAGCTGACCTGCTCACAAAGCGATGCAATGCATCCACAAGAGGAGAAAATATGTATACTTTCAACAGCCAGAGCGCGCATGTTCGCCCTCGTTGTGCTACCGTACACGTTTAGTAGTATCATATGGATCATACTGGACCACAACAAACAGCAAGGAGGCCAAAACCTCATCCACATCCTTGAGGCTGTAATGGAGAGATTCAGCAACTTTGGTACATATTCCTGGGAGTCAACATCAGCCAGCCTGACACCAAACACATCACCAGATGTGCTAGACAGCAGGCATATATATATATATTTTTGCATGGACCTAACTAATGAGTAAGCAATCCTGGCAAGCAATCTCTGCAATCTCCGCATGGTATAGGAGCTGCTCTATAGCAATGCCTTGCAGAGGGTGGTGAAAAATGCCAGTCATGCCGGGCCTCTTTGCAGAGTTGTAAGAAGGACCCTGAAGAGCCACATAGACCAGAGTTACTCCAGTCACAAATGATTCCCTTTGCTAGTGTCCAGAACCAGGAGGTTCAGAGACACTTCTCTGCCCGCAAGCCGTCAGAATGTTGAACAGCTGATAGAGCTACACTGCATATACAGGACACACCAAGCCACTTTACTCAACTGTCACTTTTACAGTGTTGACTCTGGTTATCCTTGGTGAATAGTCTTTTATTGCTCAGGAAGGTTCCTAACTGAAGAAAATGACCCGGAAGTATCTGAGTGACAGCCATGACAAAAGCTGTTTGAATTCTCTCTTTGTTAACCTCTTCATCCCATACCTAACTTTTTTTCTCATAAAAGCATGCTCATACAATAACTGGTGTCAAATGAAGCCTGTAAGTCTCACATGTGTAATTTTGGTATTACACTGTATAAAACACTTGTGGGATTTCAATTCAGGTTAAGCTATACTCGAAGAGCTGTAAGGAGGGTGCGTCCTCGCCCGCGGTAAGGCTCAGGATGAAGAGTTAAGCAGTCGTGACGTGTGGCAACAGGTGGTACTGCAGCCAGAAGAACTAACTGTACACACTCGATTCATAAATGCATTACCGGCTTTACTGCTCCGCCAAATTTTTTTCAGATGTTACGCTTGGCTCATATGGTGTTTCAGAATATTCTCTTGGTGTTTATGTAACCTACATATATAATGTCAATAAAGCCAGTTTGGACTAATTGTTTGTCCTGATGTCATAATCATGCGACATAGTCCTATGTGCTTGCTTTTCTCTTGCATGAGCAACAAGAGGCATATTGGTGAGCACAACAGCAATCCTACTTTCAGTGTAAATGCTAAGTATTAAACAAAACATGCCTACAGTTATAACAGTACTATCCAAAACAAAACAAAAATTTATGTTATATTATGTTGTACTATGCCGCACATGCATGAGGCTTGAGGTTAGGAACTCCAGTGTCGGTCGGGAGTTGCAACATAATCTTCTGTTTGTACTGTGCATGTTGCAAAAGAGGAACTTCACAACTTCACAAATGGCAATACGCTAAATTATAATATTGTGCTTCACTGCGAGAATGAGCAAATACGTTGTAAGATTGAGCTGCCATTTTCTTCCCTGTGTCTAGCTATGAATAAGTATATGGTTGCAGCACACTGTCTCTGTGAACCTCCTTGTACCACACATGCCATTTGTTGTTTGGGTTGTTTAGTTAGCATGCAGCATACACCTACAGACATTCACACCTATGTTATTTTGTTAATTAGTTAGGAGATTTGTGTTATTTTTAATCACAGCCCTTGAGCCAGGCCATTACAGGATATTCACAATTATCCCCATATTTGAAATTCATATCGTATGTGTATTTATCCCAGAAAAAAATATTATATCCTCCCATCCCCCCTAGCAGGCTACTGGTTTAGTCATGGCTCCATTCACGCCGGGCCAACAAGCTCCTTGTTTTTGTCATGCATTAGAGATTAAATGGCTGCTTATGAATTTTAAGTGCAAATGAGCGGTCACACATGAAATGGCCAGCTACACAAGCTGGCAGTGTCATGGCGCCTTTGAGCTGGGTCATCAGAGCAAGCGGGCCTTTAATACTTATTTTTGGGGTGGTACAAGAGCATTGACTCTAAAGACACGATACTTACACATTCAGAGGTTGCCAAGCTGGCCACTGTGCCTTCATCTTAATCACCGTCAGGACGTCGTCACCCTGCAGACGGAGAACGCAAAGTAAAGTCGGCTAACATCTCACACCTCGCTGATGAGATGAGATGGAAGAAAGAAAGGAAGAATGTGCAGAACACATAAAGAAAGAATGTGCCAACACATAAATGATGAATACAATACATTCAGGCATGGCACTAGCATCGTCAGAGTACTTACTCACTGCATAATCTATCAGCACTGACTTCTGATCACGTTAACGTCTACTGTACAAAATATATAGTACACCACACAAAACACCATCTTGAAATTATACATTGAGGTTAATAATTCTTATTTTTGATAAAAAGTGATATTTTTATCACTTGTGTCAAAATGCTTAACAACAATTATGCTACATCATTTTTAACGAGTTAAACATTTTAAGATTATCGTGTTCTCAGCCCCACACATTATTTAACATTATTTAAGTCATCCGTGATGTGGTGGTTAAAATGCCTTGGTAAGGGCTACAGCAGGGTTAGCTATAGCAGGTGCCCGCGGGCACCTGGTCGCCTGCAGGGACGACGAGAGTCGCCTACAGAGCATGTTCTAAAAATAGCACTAGTCGCCATGGAGCTCCATATAAAATGTTGTATTTAATTGTGTTGCTGTTTTGTAAATCAATAACACATCAATAACATTGATGTAGATTTGAAAATGACAATATTGAATTTTACATTTTCCAAAAAATGTTGTATGAATCTGATCTTGTTCAATATTGTTCGCGTGACAACCATCTCACTCTGCTGAGACAAGCAAACGGGCACAGCTACAGTGGGAACTAGAAAATAATAAACAAAGACAAACATGGCTGAAAAGCTAACGAAAACATAGTATTTTGCAATGATTGTGAGTAAGTTATTTTTTTTTAAAGTAAAGTATCTCATTTGTCTGACTGGCGAGTGACGGCAAAGCGGAGCAATGTAGAGACACTCACATAGAACTGACCCTGCATTTAATGGTTTCCTAAAATAAAATAAATTGCAGAAGTGATCATTTGTACATAAATATAGGCCTTACATGTGTGATTTTAAACAAAATGCTACTACAAATGTGCTCATTCATACAAAACTGTCAAGAAAGATGCACACAAATAACAGATGTGATGATAATGCTGACTTTCAAATGTACATATTGAGATTTAATAACAGAAATGGTGTTGCATGCATCTCTGTTGTTGTTATTGTGAGGAATCATTACCAGTAGCCTAACATGTGATCAGAGTCTCATCACATATACTGTATGAATATATATTAATATTATTATCATTAAAGCTGAATTGTGTAACATTTCAAACAAGTAGCCCTTAATATTACTCAGTACCCTTGAAGTAGCTCTCAGCTCAAAAATGGTTGGTGAACCTTTTTGTTGTTTTACAGAAGAGATACAAAGTGAAAATAACAAATTCACATTTTTTTAAAGTATAATTTGTGGTCCTGCATTGTCTCATTTATTCAGAAAAATTAAGGGATATATACTTTTAGAGTTTGTCTTCACTAGGACACTGCTGGCACCTGAGTGAAAGAGCAGATATGTGTGGTACACACACATACACGCTGGTAAGAGCTTTGTGAATTCCATTTGATTTAATTGGGTAAGTGCAATTCATCTATTTTGAGTGGGCCACCCCGAGGAAAATCAGGTGTAGCCTATAACCAAGAAAATGTATTCCTCTTTTTCACAGACCATCAAAACACATTGATTTCACAATGCTCCCTATGCTGAATACATGCCAAGAATATATCTTTCATGGCAATTATTTAGTTCCACTTTAAAGGAAACATGAGCATATTCACAGCATGTGTGAACATCGTAATGATTTCAGTAAGCTTATTTTATGTGACCATAAAGTAATTTGTACCAATTCTGAGGCATTATGATCTCTCTTGCTCTTTGAGACATTACAACATTAATCTTACTGGCTTGTAATAAGAATACGAATCATATTTCGCAACTCATATCGCTAATGAAGGCTGTCTCCTGAGCTACTGCTTTCAAGTCCATTAGGGCTGAATGTTCTTTAAACCACTGACAACACTGTGGTACATCACACACACACACACACACACACACACACACACACACACATATATATGTAAATGTAAGGAAAAGGTTGGAAGGTTTACATGAAACTGAATTTGCTCAACAGATGCACAATAAGGTGAAACCTGTGTTATTTCTTAATGAATAATTGAAAAAAAACTATAGTGAAAGATTGTTTTGCTTTACTTTTTGTCAGGAATATAATGCACTTCCCAATACATACTGTATCAGAGCGCTTCCTAATAAACACATGGGCTTTACTCTGAATGGACTGCATTATTACTCCTACTAAAACTCTCCTTCATTCTTACCAATGCATTAACAGCGACTAATGCAGCGACTGTAAGCAACTTATGTTAAATGCTGTCTATCATGTTCTTTTGCATGTTTTATTTTCTTAGATTACCATACTGCATCTGTAGCTATACAGACTGTGATACAATACATGATAACACCTTTGGTTGTAACAATGTACTTGCCCTCTTAAGCCTACATTCACATTGTCGGCTTGCTCACCTACAAAAATCGCCCAATCTCTGTCGAGCTGTGTCTGAGGTCACTTTTGTGTCCAAATATGGGGAGGCATATCTTCCGATATCACCAGCGACAACCAGGAAGTAAAATGAGGGCAAACATATGCTGCATTCCCACAAGAAAATAGACATTTAGGTTGGACTTTTTCATCTGTAAATTGTAGGATCATGTTAAACATCGGTTGCCTATTCTTCCACGTTATGCATGTATTTTAATATAATTGAATAAGTACCTAATAATCTATGGACTGTTCAAATATGGTTATATTTGCAACCACGATGACCCACTGTTGCAATTTTTCAAGGTTTTTACATGATCTTCACAAAATAGAATAAAAAAATGCTACATTAATGCTTGGGTTTACGAAGGACATAGAACAGGATCCTTTCACAATAATCAACCACGTCATGCTCCAGAGTATTGGCTAAATAGCAAATATTTTCTCTGGCATTTTCTGTGAATTTGAATTCCTTTAACCATACCAGCAATGTAATGCCGTGAAAATAGTATTACCGTACAGTATATATAATACTCCATGCCAAGCTTGATGCTACCATCTGTGTGTCATTACAAATGTCATGAATTCCCCTGCTGGTTCCCTACTGTCCTTAATAGTGAGGACTGCTAAATCAGAATATAATAAAATAACATAGATATTACAACTACTATTTACCTATTTATCACTAACTCTAACATTAATACATCTTATATTTTGTTACTGATTTGTCAATGCACAGTCATAAAACTGATTTCTCGATCTGTTGCGATGCAAATTAAAGACAGAATTTAACTTCCTTAGAGAAAACATTACCCATTTTTACTAACTTCTTCACTACAAAAAAATCTACTGTAAATCTTACCAAGTATATTCGTCTTATTTGTAGTAAGACTATCTAACTAGACACATTTACCTAACAAGAGCTCTATCCAGATATAATGTCTTATTTCAAGAAATCTGTATCAGGTCATCTTTAGTAAAAGAGCGTAATTATATTGAGAATGATTTGCACTGCTCAAACACCAATTTCAAATAGTGCGGAGACCTTTGCAGACAAAGGGTAGCAGGTTCTGCATACATCCATCCATTACAGATAAACATCAGTATGGTACCATAAATATATTAAGCCACTTGTGCTGCTCCACACAACTTTGTCATTAGGCTAATGACCGGTAGCGTACTGATTTATTGGCTTAATGAAAAAGTGTGTCACAGATCATTACCCTAGCATGCAATCCTCAGTACTTTACTGCATTTCTAAATTAATGACAAGCACCCATTTGTTCAGTTTCCAACTTAAACACATTTAAAACGTTAGAAAGATGTTCAAAAACTGAAATGAAAATTGGAAGTAAATAAATAAGTCTAAATAAAATGGTGTTACTTGTTAGGCAACTTGTATTATGTTGCATACTACAAAAATGAAAGGAAATGCAAAGACAAAATGTTTCATTGGTCAAGATTGTGTGTGGTGGCTTGATAGAATGAAGAGACTATTTAAGCCATTAGCAGAACTTAATAGCTAACCCCTTATTATCAATGTAACAATTAGTTGGAGAGCTTGCCACTTCCTCAGTCTCATTAATTTAATAAGAAACACTAGCAAATCTGTAATCCTGTGTTATCCTTTGAGATGGCAGCTAAGTGACAGCCTCTCAATTAGCTCATTAGGATGTGCTCAATTTTTAAACCATTGTAAGGGACAGAAATAGAATTACACAATGGTTTCAGTTTCTTTCACATTAGTTTGTTTTTCATTTGTTCCAAAACCATGACCACCCATCTACAAATAAGCAATGCACTTTCAGCATTAGCTAACTGCAGTACTAGCTTCCAATTACTCAATTGAATACACATGGATAATATATTGAGGATAACAACCTATTGTACTTCACTGTTTTCACAGGTAAACCTAGCATGTGGGTAATCAGTGTCGTACTGTTAGCTACCGGTGTAGTTGAGGTGTGACAAACATGACTTGAACACAACTTGAAATAAACAGAAGCTAATGTAGGTGATGCAATCTAACATCAGTTGTATTAGAATGTATTAGAAGAGAACAAGCTTTACTCAATGGAACATGTGTTTTAATGCTGCTCCCCACCTGCAAGAGTGCCCTTTTATAATGGACGGCTACACAGATGGATGGGTCTAACAGACACAGATATCTGGCATGTCAGGTTAACAATCATCGCCATGATGAGGGGCAATTGGGCAAATAAATGTCGACTTCCATTGACTTTGTATTGCGTGAAGGTAGTAAAGAACCTTTATACCATGAATGTGGTGAAGACAGAAGCAAGCATGTGTAATAAGCTGTTGAACCAAAAACAATAAACCTTTAAGAAATCAACTATGTGTTTTGTAGCCAAGGCATTAGCAAGAAGAATAAGAAAAAACAGAAGGATCCTGACATTCAATGTACCACAGTGGTGACAGGTTGACACAGGGTGCTAAAATAATCCTACCATGTGGTCCACCCCATTCATGGTCTTGACCGCTTATCCATCAACATGGTATTAATGTTTATAGATAAAGCAATTTAGCATATTGTGGCACCAACTGTGTTCCTCTTCAGTAGTGTTCAGGGTAAAATG
This sequence comes from Typhlichthys subterraneus, assembly GCA_027564835.1. Lineage (NCBI taxonomy): Eukaryota > Metazoa > Chordata > Actinopteri > Percopsiformes > Amblyopsidae > Typhlichthys > Typhlichthys subterraneus. The sequence goes on from JAODUH010066223.1 coordinate 12,634, forward strand.
ACACGTTGTCACTTCCTATCTCCCGTTAAAGGTTTGTATTTTTGGTTCAACAGCTTATTAAAAATATGTTAAATATGTTATGTTCTACGTGTAACTGTGGTTGGCTAGTTAGCGCAGGGCAGTTATGCCTCACTCTTCGACCCCTAAAAGGACGCTCTGGCGTTGTGTTGTAGCGTACTGTACATTGTAGAGGGTTCGCGTCATGGGTGGAACGGACTCTGGTTACACTGGTGCCATGACCCAGATGGGAGGGAAATTTAGAGGGGTAAGTGTAATAGTGGTCGGCTGCTTAGTGCAGGGCAGTTATACCTCACGCTAGTCAAAAACACATCAAAGGATGCTCTGGCGATGTACGCTTGAGCCTGTTGAGTTTTAGCATACCTTGTAGACGGACCCCGGTTACAAACGCATCATACATGGTGTTGTAAATGACCAATTGCCTCTTATATTTTTTTATGTTCCTATTGTTCTGGATCTGTTTGTGTAATTAATCACATGCCATTGGTTGGTCATGTTATGTATAATATTGCCTCACTCATTTGTCACCGCCAGTCGACAGCAGTCAGAGAGGTCTGATCAACTGGACAAAAGCATGGCTACCCACCCTATGGAATGGTGAAAATATGACTGATTAACATATTCAGTCAATTTAATAACACATCTGCTCTAAATTATATCATATTACCACATAGCAAAGACACATTCATCAATGTCAAACATATAATTTAGACCTTAAGTATGGAATTCTTATTTTTTAAAGTGTGTTGTAGCAAAACATTTAGCAATGTTTCCTGAATATGGTTTGGAAGCTAGTTTAAAAGCTATTTATATAGGAAATATGTAAATTTCAAAACTGCCATCTGCACATTTTTATCATAATTTTTATAGTGTGGGATGGTAAGCCAACATATAAACTGTGTATACCACTATTGACCATGCCACTGCTTTTTTAATATCACTTTCCAGTGGCAAGCATTAAAGAAGAAGAAGGAAGAGCAAATCTTCTAGTGTGGATTATTGCATGTATGCTAAGGATGATATATTTAACAATAAGGGATGTAATGGGGGATGGTTGTTCAAATATAAAAACAATATATTATAGTACATTTCCGTGGTACCCATGTTCAAAAATGTTGCTAATGCTACAGGTCTACATGCTATTTGTTTTTTTTAAGGGCAAATTCTAAATTTGAATATTGGTATATTCTCTCTTTGTTGGACCGCAAGGACACACACATATTGATACCCCACATTAAGGATGCATAAATGCATGATTAGCCTCCTCATTAATGTTTATTTTAATTTGCTCCTGACCCGTTAAATAGCAACACTGAGCTGGAAGTGAGCCCATTGTGAGAAGCATCTGAACCCCGGGGGCCATGTCTGTCCTGCTGGGGAGGAATTGGCCTGCTGTAGCCTCTAACAGTGAAGACATCAGCCATGAAATTGGTTCAAGCCTAGCTGAAGCTGTTGTGGGGTTTGCCTCCAGAGTGGCCTGGGTCAGTGGGAGAACAATGGACCCGCATTGTGGCCCTGCAAATTAAAGCATAATGGAGAAGGTGTGTAGCGCATGAGGGTTTGTTGGTGCTGTGATGGCACAACCCTGGCACTGCATTGTGCTAAAGTGATTTGTTAGAAAGTTAAGGTTTAACTGTTTGATATGTAGTGTAATCAAATGTTAAGATGCAGTCTGATTATACAGTATAGCATTTTACAAGACTGCATTAATAACTGCCCTCCTTTGTCATGCTTTCTACCTATGGACCTTGATCAATAGCAGTCGGTATCAGTATAAACAGGACCGTTAACCTATATGCAAACATTATTTTCTTTCATTAGTGTGGTGTTTCCTCCATTGGGTCTATAACAGACTCCAGCTTTAATTGCTTTGCTCTCTTTTTACACATTCCGTCCTTGCACTCTGATCTGGCTGAGCATAGCTTGTTTACTTGTGTGAGTAGATGCAGTCTTTTGGAGATGGTAATGCTGGAAGTTGAAGTGGGGTCTCGTTGGTATATTGAATTTGTATGCCTAATCTCCAATTAGCATGGCTGAAAGACAGCGCAGGCATTCACTAACTAAGAAAAATCACTGGGCCCGAGCAAAGGTTGGGGGAAGAGTGAAACGGAGTGTAATTAAATGTATTCTAGTCTCTGTCCATGCACATGAGCACTGTGTAGGTAAATTAAAATGGAAGTGTATTCGGTGGGGGCACATGTGGTGAATGTAGGTCTTTGATATCAGATGCGCGTTATTTGGCCTGACAGTGTGTTACAGTGCATGTTCTTTCACTAGTTAGCTTCACAACACAACATTCATGCGCACACATAAGCATACAGTGCAGTACACCTCTTCATGTACCTTGAAAACGGGAGCAAGTGCTTTTGTATCTTGGTGTCGACATGAAGCGCTGCATAATCAGATAAACAGATCCAAGGGGCAGCAGGTCGTGTTCTGAAGCCTCTATGGGCACAAGGCTTGTCACCTCAGCGTCTAACAGCATAACAGGAGACGCTGACACGCTGCCGTCTCATCCATGTTTTATTAAGGGTAAAGCAGGTGGACATAAGCTCAGCTCAGTGTGCGTTTCTGCTCCGTCAGCACATTAAGGCTCAGCCCACCTGCGAACATTCTGTACTGACGGCGTCAACGTTAAGACACCTTTACCAGTCGGCGGGGCTGTGAGGCTTTGCATATTGAACCAAATTAATCCAGTTTGGTTTAGTATGATTTGTGCAGGTGTGTGTCTGTGTGTGCGCAAGCATGTATCGTATGTGTGTGTGTGTGTGTGGTGGCACGGCTGCAGTATCGGGAAGGAACCTAATGGCGTAGAACATGAATTGTAAGGCAGCTTGTTAATGACTCTGACCTTAGCTGTAGCTTCAGTTCCATTATAATCACTGAGGTGAAGCCTGGGTGACCTATGGCAAGTGAAGATGAGGAAAGTACACCAAATCATATTAGAAAATATAAAATGTTCTCATAAATAAGCAAAAAAAAAAAGCATGAACACGTCCTCCACATATCTTGCATATGGTTTTGGGTCAAAGTAATATGTCAGTTTTTAAAGTTCAAAACGTATAGGTATCTTATGTAAACACTTTATAACATGTACTGTACTTCATGTATGAAGATGTTAAGGCCCAGAAGGCATACATAAAGTATAGTGTACAAATCATATTAGGCTATAGAGTAGCATTGTAATAATCAAACAAACAAAACCTTTAAAAGTATGACAAATAGCGGAATCACTCTCCTAGACCTATATCTTAAATTCTTCTGCATATTCAGTTTACTCTGCATATTCTGTTTCCAGAGTTTTGGCGAGTCATTTTAGTATCATGACAAAATGGGAAAATAATTTGAATTAGAAGCTTTTTGACCTGTTTGGATGGTCATTATGAATTCCATCTAACCCCAATTGTATTACTATCCTAGTCTGCTGTATTACTGTTATGGGTATGATGTGTATGTTGATGTTGATGTAGTCATTTTGCAGATGAGATGGATAATACCAGGCACCCTGTTGAGGAGTGTGACCCTGCTGGCAGATTGGAAAACATAGATAAATAGCATAGATAATTTAATTTACCACATGTGGAGTTTTAAAAGGTTAAGATAGACCATGCGTTTCCTAGCAGACAATAATGGGTTTCTTCTTATGAAGAGGGGTCTTAATACCTGAATATACCTGAATGCAAAGAGAGAGAGAAAAAATGAACTTGATTTTTTTTTCTCTATGTGTTCTTACGCTTATAGGTTGGAATAAATCTTATTGGTTAAATCTGCAAAAATCTATTTGGAACCCTTCAATTCAAAAGCATTTGTAATTTTTAAGTCTTAATATATTTGAGTCAAATTTCCTTACACATTATCAGACTACTACTGTATACTTTAATCTCAACCAATAAGAATGTTTAACACTAGAACCGACACGGGGTACATTTTTACCTCTGGATGATATTCAATTGTACATAACTATGTTTTAATAATATATTGAAGTTCCCCAGTCTTTTCCTAAAATGGTATTGTATTGCACTCCATATTGTTAAATATACTCAAATTTAACATTTGCTGTCGAGATCTCTGACTTTCGCTGCCACATGTGTGGCAGAGAAAGTCTCGACGGACCAGACCCGAGCAGCAGAGGCTGGCTCTGAGGACGTGGAACTCTCTGTGGGGGAAGGAGCCGGAACTCTTGCAGGAGGTGGAGCACTATACCATTTTGATCAGGTGGGGCTTACCTCTACGTAGTCTTGGTTCTGGAACCGTACTCCTAGATAGGGGATATACTCTATTCTACTCTGGAATTTCCCAGGGTGTAAGGCTCCGGGCGGGTGTGGAGATGCTCGGATCTGATCTGAATCCGAGTGGTCGATGTTGTTATACTTCTGTGCTAGCCATGGATTATCTATAGCAAACACCATGTTCGAACATAAGGATGCTGTGTATGTGGTACCAGAGCTGTCAACTGATCACATCTGAATGTGAAGCGGTAGGGATGAGGATTAGCAGCAGGAAACCGATGTTGTGCCTACTCCAGGTAGGGAATGAGACCTTACCCCAAGTGAAGGAGCTCAAGTACCTCGGGGTCTTGTTTACGATTGAGGGGACAATAGAGCGGGAGATTGGCCGGAGAATCAGAGCAGCTGGGGCAGTACTGCATTCACTATACCGCACTGTTGTGACGAAAAGAGAGCTGAGCAGGGAGGAAAAACTCTGGAACTACCGGTCAATTTTCGTTCCCTCGCCTATGGTCATGAAGAGTGGCTCATGACGAAAGAACGAGATCATAGGTACAAGCGGACGAAATGGGTTTTCTCAGGAGAATGGCTGATTTCTTCCTTAGAGATAGGGTGAAAAACCAAATCATCCCTGAGGAACTCGGAGTAGAGCCACTGCTCCTTTGCGTGGAAAGGAGCCATTTGAGGTGGTTCGGGAATCTGGTCAGGATGCCCCTTGGGTGCCTCTCCAGGGAGGTGTTCCAGGCACGTCCAGCTGGGCGGAGGCCTCGGGGAAGACCCAGGACTAGGTAGAGAGATTATATCTCCACACTGGTCTGGAAACCCCTCGGGATCCCCCAGTCAGGGCTGGTTAATATGGCTCTGGAAAAGGAAGTTTGTGGTCCTCTGCATGAGCTGCTGCCCCCGTGACCTGACAACGGATAAGTGGTTGAAGATGGATGGATGGATAAAACTGCAGAGATTGCCGCACAGTCTCAAGTAAAATAATTGTAAATATCTTATAATAGTGTGAAGGGCAATCAGTGGCCATACAGTATGCTTAAGAAAACGTCAGCTGACCATTGATTGGCAGATTGTCTTCTTGGCGGGTGACACATGCGTTTTCTTGTGGAAAACAGTTAACAGAAGTCACATAAAACTGTGACTCTTTCCTGATGGGAGGACAATCAAGGGATGACACATTTCTCAGAAGAAAAAAAAAAAAGCAAAAATTGTCTGAATAAATTCCATCTAGTCATGACAAGTGCAGTGAACCTTCATTTGTGATGCATGATTTAGCATTAATTATTCCGCAGTACACGAGAGACTGACATTTTACAAATTGTTTATTTAGCCTGCTTGCTCCACTTGTTGTGTACTAAGCTCTGGATGAATGATAAACATGAAGTGAGTCAGTCCTCCATTTCATGGAGCACTTGAAGTACTCAGGATCACAATTGGCCTGATGGGAAAATGCTTCTTTTTTTTCATATTGGCCATGTATCCTTTTCAAGTCAGATTCAACAATTAAAGTTATGCATGTCCACCTAAATAAACTGCATGAAATAATAAATGACACCTATGTATACTGTATGTAAACAATGTGTTTTGTTCCCACATACACACATTTCAAATGGATCTATAGTTTCACAGATACATGGTCTGCAAAACAGTTTGGTTGTTTCTGTGAATTCTGGTGCACAAAATCATATGCACACTATGTACATTAAACAGTTTATGTAAACATGATGATGTTTGTTATTTGGTCAGAGGTACTGCATGTCAGACAAGATACCAGTCAGGCATTTGAAAAACATTCTACTGTATTTTCATCTAAAGTGGCATTAGTAGTCTACTGTAGCAGTTCATATTAGTAAAAAAACTATTTTGTGCTAGAGGAAGGCAAGCTCAGTATCATGACCATGAATATGATTATTGTTCCAGTTTGTCATACATATGAAGCTGATATGCTGACTTACATTTAAAATATTTACCTTCCATACATTTCCCAACCTACATGTCCGGAAATATGGTGCAGTTTGGTGCAGAACATCGTAGAACCATGTTCACACTTGAGGTGTCACGATATACCGGTATTAACGATAACCGTGATAATAAAAAATTAAATAAAGATATTGTGCTGAAAATACACATGATAATATCGTCTAAACAATCCAGCGCCTCCAGTTAAGTCTGATGAACCCGCAACTTTATATATAGCGTAAGATTTCAGGCGGCGAGTGCAGGATTAACACACACAAACAGGGAGATCGATCAGCAAAGGAGCCTTCATTCGTGCGCTGGGGAAATAGGTGGGCATCAACCGGTGACCCGGTGAATCAACATCGGTGAGGTAAGTGGTGCAGCTCCAGTTGTTACATTAAAACGCTGCATGTTTTCTCCATTTCTAAAAGACAAGGCTAGCTCCACTTTGAGTAGCCTGCCCTGAGCTAGCAAGCACACGTGCAGCCCCATTGCCCAACGTCACCATCAATATATAGGCTACCATCAACACATTTGTAAGTGTCAATATTTCAATCACAAAGCGATTGTTATCAAAAGCAAAACTGATATGGTTAACGTCCTTGACCTTGCATTTATAGTCTAGCCATAATATTCCCTTTCCATGGAAAACATAAACATTGCGTCACATATAGTACCGGTACTGAGTAACAAAGATGAAATCCCAGAAAGGATTTCACACACTCACCACGACATCTTTTAGACATCTGCGGTTACTACAGATTAAAAATTAAAAATGTTGATACCTCACACAATAACCTAAAAAATATATATATATAAAAAATATTTCAATATCATGAAATATTTTGGCTACGGTAATCGTGTAGTTAAAATATAATATCATTGACACCCCAGTTCACACCTGCATACAACCATTCTAGGCTTTGTGAGGAGGCAGCCCAATTTCCAAATGCCAATGAGGCCAGAATTAAACCTTTTTTGTAGGAAAAATCCACAGTTCCAGTCCCACTTGCAGTTTTATGGAGGCAACTCCTGCACATACTAATCATTTTATGAAACATCGACATTAAGCAGCAGCTGGACTACTGCCTCTTTAGATCCCCTTGAACTCTCACCAGCAGCACAGACTACACTAATTATCATGCTAAAAAGAGCATTAGT
>JAODUH010066223.1:25000-41445 GCA_027564835.1 Typhlichthys subterraneus
GGTTCACAAAGCTGAGCAGAAAGGCCACCAGAACACTGCCAGCGGACACAATGCCAGTTTTAATATGGAGGTCAAGAAGATACACCGAAACCTAAAATCCTGTACTAGTTGCGGAGCGACATGTGGAGGGAAAATGGCCTGCAGGGTTTATGGTAGCATTCAGATAGAAAATTGGCATTAAGCGTGTTCTGTACACGTCAGCTTGCTGTATACACCCAGTCATCTTTGTTTTGGCAGGGACCCCCGCAGCTTGGCAAGGTTGAATACAGGGCTATGGTTAGGACCTCACTCTGTGGGAAGCCCCTTTCCAGCTAATTGCTATCCAACTGTGGCCAAGCTAACCTTGTGCACCCTCCAGCGCACACACACACACACACACACACACATAAGGGGATCAACAGAGCTAGATGATCCGCATGCTAAGTACAGACAGGGGATATTGGGAAAGTCAAAGTGAGAACAGGAAGAGGAAACGTGTGAATACATCTTAGCATTCTGCATTCTGCGGTGTTCAGAGGGGCCTTAGTAGCACTTAAAAAGCAGAACCATAATTAAACACTCTCTGACTGACTTCATCAGGTGCACTGAAGTCAGTGTTAAGACAGTTGTAATAAGCCTTGGCATAATATTTCTCAACATACTAGAACACTTCCCACCTGACCCTGAGAAAGAAAGGTTTCAGGAATATATCTGAATTTACTGAACATTTTGTAATGGTCATTACAAGTACAGTACAGAAACGGTACACTATACATTTGCAAAACAGAATTACTTATGAACTGGACATGTTTTGATTATCTTTTGATAATACAACAATACAGTGGTTTATTCACATCTGTGATTTTAGTTGGCATGAGGGAAAACAGCATGTATTTGTGCGACAAGCTAGATTGGTGGATGCCAATTTGACCAGAAAACCAATCTGAACCACATTGTTATTGTTCACCCTAACAGCTGACAGAAATTAAAATCTACGACAAAAGGTATTTTCAGAATCATGTCTAGAATGTAATTCACTTAATTGTACAATACTGTACCTATCAATGTGAAATGTATATTAATTAAAATGCTATGCAAAAGAGCAAAACACTTCTGTTACATGAAGTATTAAAACCACAGCTTGTGAACCTATTGTGAAACTGCGACTCACCATGTGAACATTTGACTACACGTGTAACGCTAACAAACTGTATGCATTGTTTTTTTCCCTAGCAAAACTTTACAGTTGCACAAAGTTGCCATTTTGCAGAAAGATGGCAGAGGTGGTTTTGCTTGAAACATGGCGATGATCCAGATCATCTCGATTCTCAGTTTACATTTTAATTTCAAAGGCCAGTCATGCTTCAGGTGCATAGCACATAGTCCCCTTCAGAGCGTGTGTGATGGGGGAGAGCAGACTCTCTTTCAGCGTGTTATTATCTAGCACAGCTGAAAGCGGATTTAGTGCACAGGCACTCAAGAGGAAAACTGCAAAGCACCATGCATCCTAACCCCATTTAAACTACAGCCCCATGCGCAACCCGACCCCATTTAGCGAGCCACTCGTCTTTCCCTCTCATTGACTTAATGCAGGTTCATTCTATGTTATGCCTATAATGCCCGTGTCATATCACTAAAAATATCTACGACAGATGCTAATGTATGACTCTGTTAACCAGCCTCGTAAAAAGCTGCATTCCGTCAGTCACAAAGTAATAAGCATTTTGGATATAATTACTGATTTCGAACATGTATTTTGTAGAGTGATGCTTATCAGTGTCCTGTACACCTACCACAGAGTAGAAAATTCCACATAGAAGATTTTCTTAATAGCGTAATATGTACCTACACATGGGTTAGTTGACCAAGGGACTTCTTTAATGACAGAGGTAATGGTGTGGTGATTCAAACTCACATTGGAGTAAAGTCAAGGTTGAGCCTGGCTTGATCTTTGCCTGCTGTTTGATGACAGGGTGGATCTAAAAAAACATTCTAAAACTAATGATGCAAAAAAAGGAACTAGGCTCACAGAAACAGCCCAATTCATTAAGCACCCCCTCCACCTCACTCGTCAGGAGCAGGAGCAGATGAAAAAGGGTAATTTGGTCATTATCAATATGTCAGCCATTAAAAGTTACCTCACAGCTGGAGAGAAACAGATAGACAGGCTGTGTTTAGGAGCAATAGCACCAACAGTGCCTTACCCAGACTGGATTAAGTGTGTTGCAGTAGGTAGGTATAGCTCCAACGAGAATGCTTAGCTTAGCTGTGCTGTGTGACTGGTCTCAAAGCACTGTGGGACGCATTCCGTGGTCTGAGACACCACATAAGGTAATGAGAAGCACAGACTATCTGGGATTCCATTTGACTAGGCACTAACTCAAACAGCACGTTTGCCCGTCTACAGAATTGTTCCTTACTGCTTCACACTGATCGATGGGACATATACGATGTGTGCGTCTCCAGACGCGCTGAAGGCCAGGTGTAAAAGACTAGAGATACAATTGGTTTCCTGACTTGAACTGCAACAAGACCATCAAATATTAAACAAATCCAATAACTTGCCCAAAAACTCAAAGGAAGAGTCTGCAAAATAAGTCTGTGTGCCAATATTGACCAACAAACAAACCACAGAAAATATTTTCACTCACTTACTGTTAAGGAAGATAAAAATAACAAATAAAAAAATATAATTACATGCTGATCAATTATCCCATCTCAGTAGGCCAACGATGTGATTAGTAACGTACTTTTCTGTACTTTGTGGGATAAAAGCAAAAGCAACTTATGATAAGTATATTTGTCAAAATATGAATAGGTCATACACCATTTATCATGAGCACTTATTTACAGTTTAATTTAATTACAGTAGCATGTCACCAGGGATAACTTTGCTATACATTTTCAGAGAGAGAGAGAGAGAGAGAAAAAAAGAGAGAGATTTTTAATGAATACTTATTAGCATTTTTTAAGGGATACAGAAATGAGATTAAAAGTGGGAGTGTTAGTGAGTATAACGGTCAGTGACCAAGGTACCAATGTTGTTTCTGAAGTGGTAGGTCTACAGTGCCTTGTGGAAGAAGCTGTCCTGACTGCTGGAGGAAGCTTGTTCCACCATTCCAGCAGCAGGACAGAAAACAGAGCGATTCCATTCAATTCAACTGAATCAAAGGATCCCCAAATAATATATTTTGTGAACCAAATGCGTTAATGTATTTTCCTGTGAACTTTTATTCCATCCCGGGTTATCTTTACTTTTACAGGATCAAAAGGAGTTCAGTGTTTATACATCCTATGCTCGCTCATATCATATCTCAAATATGACAAAAATCGTACCGTATGCTATATGCACCACATGAGAGCCAATGCTCTGATAAAATGCTTTTCATGGCTCAAGGCTGTCACCTTGTCCCCACTTTACCGTTTAGAAGTGGAACTAACCATAATGGAGTATTCTGTAAATCTACCATCCGGCGCAGTAATGAAAAAACACCCCGTGCTGTGAGAGGAAATGGGAGATTTCATAATCTCTCTGAGGCATTGGCCTTCATCTGTGCTCCGCGGAGAGACTCTCATTAAACTTCTCATTAGGGACACACTGATTTCCTATAATGGCTGACCGCATATACAAATCACCTTAGACAGGGAGCGAGGGAGACTGCAGTGGACCTAGACTGTATGCTGCCAAATCCTGACATAAATACATTTGTACTTGGCAAATGAATCAGAAGAGACACCTGTTTCAGGACGGGCTAAGCAAATAGCCGCATAATACGATTATACAGTTCACCTTACCAGAATATCTGCCCTCAAAAACCCCAACGTAATATATTCCGATGAATACCTCTGGTGACAATATACTTAGTTTAAAGTCAAAGTGTCATGTTGTGCATGGCACCTTGCCAGTCTCTGTTGTTCATTTGAATGCATTCATTTTTTTCAAAGGGCAGTGTTGTCACATGTATCCCCAGCCAATTTAACAGTGACGGGCAGAACGGTGGCAGGGTTTACCATTGTTTGTGCACAGCAGAGGTGCTGACACCACATGGGCGTAGAATTAGTTTGAGACGCCCCTTTAACGCAATCGTGTCTTCAGCTCACTTGATAGAGACACCAGTGTATCACATATTCACTCCATCCTTTCTTATCTTTCAAAATGTCAAACACGCTGTTTAAAGCAAGGGGGGGGGGGACGCTGTTCGGACGTTATCCCAGCATTTGATCAATGAAGATTTAAATACTGCTGCCGCAAACAGAGAGGCTGTTTTCGTTCCCTTGAGACGAGGCTAAGGGAAAGAGTTTTCCAGCAGACGTCTGATGAGTGACAACAGCAGTCCAGATGGCACAGCGCAGCCTTTTCACTCCAACAGAATATAAAGACATCACACTCTGCTTTATGGTGGGGAAAGGAAGAGGGCTTGCATGTGTGCGCGCGCGCGCGCGTGTGTGTGTGTGTGTGTGCGTGTGTGTGTGCGTGTGTGTGTGTGTGTGTGTGTTCTGCATGCCTGCGTGTCTTGGCAAATGAAACTTTGTGTGAACACTAAGATCAGTGCCCCTCATGGCTGGAATCGAGTCTGGCTATGAATATCAATTTAGCATTCATCACAAGCTATCCCTCCACCCCACACCATCCCCCATACCCCACCTGACACAAAAGCAAATCAGCTTTCTGTTTGTGTCAGCGTTTACCAAGAAACACTCCACTGCCCAAAAGGGAGAGGCTCCTTCACACAACGACTCACTTACCTCAAGGGTAAGAAGAGACAGCGTGTTGCATGGTACAAGTTATACAAGAGAGAATACTCTGGAAGTCTGCAAGAATGGCCCAAGGCAAGATAAAGGTAAGCCTGCATAGGCATAACACAGAGGTAAGGTCTTTGTGTTGTGTATTGTAATTATGAAGGAGAGTATGTCCTCAGTTGTATTCCATACACATGTGTGTAGAGCACACACAGCTCACATCCACATGGTAAGTAACATTGCTTGCCTGTAATTATAAATATTATTACGCTGGTGTAATATGTATGTTAACCTTCCTACTAAATCATAGGTCAAATTGCATAATGTCACTACCACAACAAAAATGTTAGATTGTTGCACACACATACAGTTCTGTGGCCGAACATGCACCCTTTGCATGTGGACCGTTATCTCGGTGTCCTATTTAACAGTCAATATCAACTATAAGTTTCGAGGAGACGCAGTTGACCATGCCGTCCCCGAGCTAGAGATAAGAATAATATAGCATCGTGAGCTAAGGAGTTATGCACGCACGCACACACGCACGCACGCACGCGCAGCCAAACGCTCGCGCTGTGCTCTCATTATCTCCCGTGACTCCAGGTCTTCAATATTAGCCAACAATAAGCACTCTCCAGAACCATCTGCTTTGCCAGCACTGACTATTTTAGGACCGAGGGAGACAGCTACAAGGAAGGTAAGAAGAAGAAAGATAGGCCCAGAAGAACCAGTGCAGAGGTAGATTTGGATGAATGTGAGGAAATGTAGTTTGAAAATAAAAGTAAACGTTAGATGATACGACCGTTAGAGTCATAAGTTATAAGGCAGACATAATGCAACCAAGTTTCAAATAACAATTATATTAAAAGTTGTAAATTACTTTGTATGTGATTCAGTCTTATCATAAGCCCTCTGCTTATGGACGCAGGCTCAGTATCAAGCTCAGCTTCAATAAACAGAAATAGGTTCTTAAATTACAAATCAAACCACTTGGCATTCAATGGGGTGTTGATAATGCAAAGCATTCTAGCTTCTGAAATATTCCATATCAACATGGGTGGTACATGAGAGCAGCTTGATGATCTAGGGCTGCAAGGGAATGACTTACAAAAACCAGTGTTCACCAACTGCACCAATTATTAGTTAAGGAACACACGGAACAAGTAGTTGCATGGTGTAGCTAGTGAAGTGGTGCTGTAGTATTTAACAATAAAGCTTACCTTCTGCCGGATCTCCTCCTCCATCTTGACAGGGGATCCCAGCTCAGACACCTGCTTAACGCCGTCACTGGCGTAGCCACCGTACTCCCACAGCACATAGTTCTTAGAATGAGACGAGCCAATCAGAGCTGACCAGTGATTTGCACGACCTGTGAATGGTAGGCGGATGGTAGGCAATGAAGTGTCATAGGATGTGAACTCTCTTATCTTATCTTACACATTTGTCATGTTTACATAAACAAGATAATTGCTACTATCAAGTATGTGATGTTCAGTGTTGGGCAGTAACTAGTCAATAGTTACTTTAATAGTATTTATTTTTTCAGTAACTAGTTACTTTTTCCAAAACAGTAATAATATTACAATTACTAATCCAAGTAATGCTGCTTTACTGTGGCTAGGCTAATTTAACCAGCCTGTCCAATCATCTGGTTTGAGAGGCTGCAATGTTGTTGACTGGCTACACAGGTTGTCATTTCTCAGACGGGGCGAGGCAAGGTAGTGATTGTGAAATTAATATACAGTCGTAATGTATCTAGTAACGTAATTAATTACTTTTAATACCCAGTAATAAGAAAAGTAATATTATAACTTTTTAAAGGAGTAATAAGTAAATAGTAAATTATTACTATGCATGAGTAACTTGCCCACCACTGGTGATGTTAGCTGATCAGTGGTTTTCAGACAAACTTCAAACGGGACTAGAGGAGCACACAGTTTCTGTAGCTGTGAAACATTCAAGCCATCTTGATGATGTAAATGTCAAAGGAGTGCATATAGATAACTGGATAGAGGATCTTCCTTGAAATATGTCTTAATGAAGCAAAATTATTATTTTCTTATTACTGTAACCTTGAGTTTTTGCGATGCTCTTTTTATTGTGTCTATTAGAAAAACTACACATGAAATATGTTCTATGTCTTGGAAAAAACACTTCACACTGAAGCCCTTTTCTCTACCTTTGCAAGGTCAAAAGAGTTCTATAAAGGATACATTGTTTCCTTATTGGAATGTCATATCTCTGTCTACACTTTTGCCTCAGGAATAGTTCTGCTCTTAAAGATTATCTCTGTCTTTGTTCACTGAAAGAGGCTATTTCTGACCAGTCTAAAAAACACCTAAAATTGTTCCTGCCTCCTTGTGTTAAGCAAGTAATGGCACTGATATGGTGTGAAGGGTGGTTATCCCAATGTACACACATACCACATACACACAAGCCCATTTGTGGACCAGCACAGACTGTATAAACCATCAAACCTCAGTGATACACATGGGACTCCCTCAACATTTGAACAGTGAAGTTGCTACTATGTACAATTTATTAATTAATATTGTTTCAATTCGCTGTTATAATTTCAATTGTAAAATACCCTTGCCATACAGCCTATTTCATAATTTGTATTCCTAAATACAGGGATGGGGAAACTGGATTCAGTATGTAAGAATGCCACTTTTCTGACAGCATATTGGCCCTAAAGGAAGTTACGATCCATGATCTTGAACACAAGTTGTCCTGTTTCTATGACGATGTGCACTGTGATGGAGTAAATTCAGTGTCAGACGTAAAGATATAAAGATGAAGCTATCCGGTAGATCTCAAAGTATTGTGATATAGGACCCCGTGCACAGCCAGGAAGCACAACAATGCCAAACCGTTTACTTGCTTTATAGCATCAAACGCATTAGCTGACAGAATGTGCAATCACATTTTGTTTGTGGGAAAATGTAATAACAAACACATTCCATCAACTTCAGACAGCTGAGCAGATGATGGTGTTTAAAATTATCGGCATGCCATCTTGGGCAACATCTGATCACCGTCTTCGCTGAACAGCCTTTCTGGCTCAGGTCTAGCCATCAAAATTGAAGTTCAGCTGTGCGTACACTATCAGAGAGAGAGCCAGCGGTCCAAAGGGAGCCAAAAAAAAGAGGGGAAATGTGCGTCGGATTTTCTACATATTTCTACCTCCTGTCAGTTCAACTTTGTTGTTGAAGAAATCTCTTCTTCATTATCTCTCCCTCGCTAACCTTATCCATAACCAGAAACCATGTTTCTGAACACTCTATCTCCATCTTCATTCTCTTCTACTTTCTCTCTTTGTCTGATGAAAGGGGAGAACGTCCATCTATCACGCCTCACAGCATGACTTACAATGGAGGAAGAAAATAGAACTGTCAAGGTTATCATGTCAGCTGGCTGGTTTTATCGTGACTTTCTGGTCTCAGAAATGTGTGTCAGCACAGCGGCCACACGCTCTGTCTCACCTGTTTGAAGGACACGCATTAAAAATAGCAGTCACACGTGACATTGTTGTGACATATCTCAAGCTATGGGGCAAATGATGCTATGATGCAGTCGTCGCTAAAAAGCAATTATTGCATTCATTTAGAATGGCAAACATTTAACTAACTATTATCAACTGGTTTTGACTGGCACCACTGAAACGCAAAGCATAGAACTGACTAACTGTAACGACATGTTTCACATGGTAAATATGTCTGAATAATGAATATTGGACTCTAAATCCACCTGTTAGTTCTTAGAAGTCCAAATAATACATATTGCCACATTAGCTTGACCTACCTACATCCAACTCAAACTATTTATGTGCTGCGTGTGTGTGTGTGCGTGCATGTGTGTGCTTTCTTATATAAGCCTCTAAATTAGGACTCTTCTCTATCTGTGGGTTTATTATACTCCACTCCAATCAGTATATTGATCTCGTGAGCGAGCCTTTGATTTAGGCGGAGGAGAGCCAGTGTAATCCTCAGCTCCATTCCTACCCTGTGAGTCAATCTCAAGGTTATACCATGTGTCTGAGAGCTAGCCCGATACTTCTGGGGGCTGCAGGGCCCTAACGGAGACCACGTGTCATAGCTGAGATGAAGATATAGCAGTCTGTGCTCACGGGGGTAGTCTTTGGGATGAATCTTCTCTGACCAGTTCCCGAAGAAGGTCACTCTGTACTTGGCGGTTCCACAGGCACAACAGTCAAGCACCGGCTTGTCTGTTGTGTCCCTGTACATAGACTCTATATAGAGAGACAGGGGAGGGGGAGAGAGAGGGAGAGAGAGAGAGAGAGAGGGAGAGAGGGACATTCATTTGTTGTGTTGTGAATAGGGGGGAAGGGGTCATATTTGGGGTGTATTAAACCTGTTGCACACTATACTGTACGCTGATCGTATTAGTTAAATCAAAATCCCACATACACCGGAGAAGCAGTCAAGAGATAATGGATGGAAATCCCATATGCAAATATAAAGAATTCTTATCTCTCTTGATGACTCGACTCATTTCAAGAGTATGCATATGATCAAAAGTCTGTTTGGCTTCAGATTTTGGAGCTTAATATTTTATTTATGTGCGTTTTTACATTTATTAGTAGATTAATCACAGGAATAATTATTATGCAAGACCTATGTACACTGTGTTTGACCTTAATTTCCTATCAGGAAATATAAGACGTGCAAAGTAAATGTTCAGACTTGAAAATGATCAGATCTTGATAGTGGACTGAGGGGCACGTTGTGTTTCTTTGTTTCTTAGTGCCTGTTTTAAGCGTAGTTTGGTCACAACGTGTACCTAAAAACATGCAATGATGGTACACTATGTTTGAACAGACCGCAAATTGCTAAAGTAGCATTCTGCCTGCCGCAGGAGCAGGAGCAGGAGCGCAGAATGACAGATTGCTCTTTTCATACTCGTTTCCATTATGCATTCATGGGGAGGTCTAAGGAAAAAGTGGGAGCTTTGTCATGTATGAAAACCGCATGTATGTAATGCTGTGAACTTTTTCTGCCTCTTCCAGAAGCAGGTGTAATCCAGGAAGCACGTTTGCTTTCATAGGGGAAACTACAGCAGTAATCATCTGAGCAAGACAAAGACAGGCCAAGGAGACACGCTGAGAGGATTTGCTCGCTTGTGCCCCGTTAAAAGCAACCTTTTCCTTTGTTTCGTTTTGATGTCTTGTCATCTTTTCTTACTTCCAGTTCCCTATGAGTAGCTGCTAAGGCATTCGTTGTATTTGTTGTAGTCGCCCATACAGAATTTTGCTTGCAAGGAGGTAGAATTACACCCCTGTAGTATCTCCGTAGTATGTCTTTGATTATACCACAGAGACAAAACACAGTATCTATTTCATGATCGCTGAATGCTGGTTTTTGTTGTCAGTGGTGCTGTGATGGACACATTTACTGTAATTGTTTTGTTTTTTTAAACTGGGAACTGACAAATTGCAGTTAGTGGGCGGTGACAACCGTTGATTACGCAATCAGCCCCAGGTCCGGTACATCCAACGTAAAATGACAAGGCACAGCGTGCGACTCTGTGAGTGTCTGTGTGTGTGTGTGTGCATACACTATATAGCCTATACGTATATGGCTGGGATGATTAAGAGAAGTGGATGGAGGCAGGTAAGTAAAATAGAAGAGGGGGTGCAGGATGGTCCGTGGGTTCAAACCCCGGCGCTGACCCAACTGTAAGCATCCTTGAGCAAGATACTCCATGTGATCACTGCACTCATTGTATGTCACTTTGGATAAAAGCGTCCGCTAAATGACCTAATTGCAAGACAAGACAGACAGAGGATAGTATGGGTGGGGAAAACTGTCAAATGTATGTACACTATTTCTTTTGCTCAGTGTGGCATCCAATGGCACACTGCCATGGAAAACCAGGGGCGATGATGTCGTTGCATTGAAAACGAGATGGAAATCAACAGGACAGAAGACAGATAATAAGGTGCAAGCCAGTGGGAGGTGAAATCAGCTATCAGCAAAGAGAAGAGATAGCGATATGTAATGTAATGGCTGTCTGTGTCGACAATATGAGCTTACCTTTCTCGCACATTCGCTTGGCGAGTGAGCCTTCATCTTGGAAATAGATTATCCTCTTCTGCACAATGCTAGCCCTATGGGAGGACATGGAGACATGCAGGTGACAACATAAAGAAGGGTTACTGAGGGCAGCAGCAATTGTGTGTGAAAGTGTAGAAAAAAGGGAATATGGGAACATATTTGAAATTGTAAGAAGAAAAGCTTTTGGAAAAGCATGCGGTGAAGAAAAGAGAGATTCACCATGATGGAACAGGAGACAGAAAGGAAAAATAAAAAACAGTTTTAGAACTGGAGGGAGTGTAAAAAGTGGTGACTCTCATATGGCACAGGTGTTGGGTTATTCATAAACATCCTTCATTTGCTTTCAGACCACTCCTTAAAGAAGCAATGTGCCCCTGAATGGAAAATCACTAAATCAGAAGCTCTTTCAGAATGACAGATTCAATTGCTTTTATACAGAATACAAAAATGCAGTTATTAACATGAGAATGCCTATAGCAACACAGAATTGCGGAAAGAATATGAAAGATATGGTTTACAGGGATAAAAATAGAGGGAAGCGAGGGAAGCAAGTATTTTACTTTCAGCTGGACACTTTCTACAAAATACATAACAACTTCCAATGGAAGGTGAGATGAAAGCGGTGTAAAATCTAAGACTGATTGACACACTGATTGACACATCACAATGGTAAGGTTTTCCTTTTAACCTTGACCTCAACATCTCTTGATAGAGCTGTTTAAGTTGACCTACTGAGTAATGGGAACTACTCAGTGGCCTTGACATGTAAATCAGTCACAAACATACTCTTTCGAGAAGACAAAGGACTGCAGAAAACAACAACAACAGACCACAAGCCTCCAGGCACCTAACTTCCTCACAAACAGCCATTTTCTACAACAGCTGTGGCCTTGAGGGGGAAGGTTTCCATGGTGATAAAAGAGAAAGTTGAGGTTGACGTTGGACGGGGGGTTGCATGGCCTGGTGAGTCCGGATCCAAATGGGCCCACTCCAGCTGGAGGGTTTAGATAGTTTGTTCTGAAGCGAGAGGCTGACCTGTGTGTGCTGATCTGGACCCAACTGAGCTCAACAAAGGCCCTTCACAACTTGGAAGAGAACGACAGAAGCAGTGGGGAGACAATCGACTCGCAAAACAGAATGTGAGAGAGGAGAGGCATTCTAAGCTTTGCCAAATGCCAACACACGCAGAACATCCCATACTGCATACTGTGTATTCCTTGTGTGGAGGCAACATTATGTGAAACCGACCCTGACATGACTCCATATCCTTCTGCTATCTTTCCCCTCCTGTGCTTACTGAGCCAGTAGTGAAGCACATTATGGTTTGATGATTTAACGGTTGGACCTGGAACCACAGACATGACTAGCTCCTTAGTTAACTGGGGAATAAGCCATTTTGTAGTCTGTTTCAATCTATAATATGACCTCGATTTTTCCCTGCCCTGGTCCATTTTCTGACACTTACCCAACCTCACCCCATCAAGTAACATTGTGTATAAAAATGCAGTTGCCTATTGGTGCCACCCTTTGTAAACAATAAGATTGTTTATACACACACACACACACACACATACATATACAAACAAACTATTTTAAATAACAAGTGCGGTTGCCCAAGTGCATAATTGCGGTGTTAGCATGTGTTTCCTACAGATTAAATAACTGTAAATGTATGCCTTTACTGCTGCAATCTGAATTCAGACACTATGTTGACTATAGCTAAATGGCAACATGTTGATGTCGCCCTGTCATGGCTCAATTCAGCAATGTTTTATACAATATGGATCCCGACCTCCGATAAAAAATGTTTTTTCTTTGTATCCTTTCCGAATTATGTAGGCTAAACTTACATTAGAAACGCTACAGTGACAACACTATGTGCTGTAGATTTAGGCAATCTACCGAGCCCTCTAGTCTTTCTATGTCTACAAAATGGCCAATGCGTAAAATTCTGATGTTATCGAATACTATGTATTATTGTAAAAGCAATAGTTACAGTTTAAATGCTTTAGAAAAAAGAAAGCTCAAAGTCGCAGACTTGGCATTTCACCAGTGATGCACACCAGGGAATCCCATGATGCATTGCATATAACACATAAACTCCCATATTAGGTCACTATGTTCCATAGATAGTGTGATAGCAGAATAACGACAACTCCAACTGAGACAAACAGACTTTATAGTACAGTCCTGTTACCGCATACGTCCTCTCTTTTGACATCTACAGCATAATTACATTCCCTGTGATAGAAAGGCACCAGAGAGAGAGCGAGAGAGCGAGTGAGAAAGAGAGCGAGAGAAAGAGAGATGAGCACATGGAGTATGGACATTCTCTAAATAAGAAAGCGAGGTGAGAGGTAGTCTTTGTAAATCTTTATTCCCACTGAGGGGATGGAGGGTGAGGGACAGGTCAAACAGTGCACAGTGTGGCTGTGCTGCGGACACACTGGAGCACGAGTGTAACAGACACACGGATGAGAGGAGCCGAGAGCAGCTAAGACAGCACATACTGTATGTAATTGTGCACGATATAATTCAATCTCACCCCAATTTCACATGGTCTCTCTGAGCGAGAATAGCACACACATCGCTTCACTGCTTGCCCACCTTCCTGCGCTGCCCAGACAATCAGGCAGAGCAATGCTTATTTAACATCCAATTTAAATTCTATCAATGAGACGCTTAAGGCCAGACTCACTTTGCTGGCCCTAAACCAGCGATCCCAATCACCACTAAAATGCTCTGTGTGTGTGCGTGTGTGCGTGTGCGTGCGTGTGCGTGCGTGTGCGTGCGCGTGTGTGTGCGCAAGCATGCTTAAGTGAAGAAGCAAGCAAGAGATTTCATCTTTACGTGGTCAATTGTTGTATCAAAAAACGAAATGTATTTGAGATTTGTTCTTTCCTCCTCCCCTTAAAGCAGATTGGCGATCAGAGTAATACACAATTATTGCATGCAAATGATCCATGAAACCTTTGTGTAAGGCTGTGCTCTCACCTGTTCATGTATTCGAGGAGATAAACAGGTTCTGACAGCTACCTGTTCACACAGTCCATCAGCACAATGCTCTCTATATGCCAATGGGCCATGACAAATACACTGTGTCCCTGTTCCCCTTTAAATGGGTAGATGGAAAGATTGTAAGTGTTGCCTATAAATGTATAGGATCACAAAATGGTTGGATGTACAGTAGTTTGATCAGTGATGTAACCAGATAGCCTGGAGTAACATATTGGAATATTCCAGCCCACACAGATTAACCTAGCTCTAGAATTTAGCCAGATGTGGCTGTGTAAAGGCCCGATCGCATTCTGGACCTTGGCATGAGGAACCAGAACCTCGGATACGTAATCTGACCTCTTGACCTCCATTGTTTCAAAATTAAATCGTCGGTTGTCATTTCTGATTCAAACTTCTGATTCAACTACTGATTCAAACTTCTGATTCAACTACTGATTCAAACTTCAAAAATGGCTATTTTAAGATTAATTAATACACAGATGAATACACCTGTGCATTACCTGTGCAGTAGTTAGGGCTTAATTAATGGCACGGGAGGACTTAATGCTTTAGTAGCAGGTTTAACAAAAGTTCAGTATCTCTTTAACCACACCAGAGACGGTCAGATTTGCATTACTATTTACATTTTAGGAGGGCGTGTACAGTAGTGTTGGGTACATTTATCAAGACTCCCAATCCCCACCAAACAACCACCATTTGATATTACAAATAATACTAGTGTCACATATTGTATTGTACCCAAGACAGTGTGGATGGCAAGTGGTGCAGTGGTAGAGAGTGGCGATAGATGAACTCACTGGTTTGAACCCCGCTAACTCCTCACCAAGTGTTGAGGTGTTAAAGACACCTAACTCTACACTGCTCCCAGTGGTTAGGTGTCTCCTTGCATGGCTGACATAACCATGGGTGTATGAATGTGTGCGTGTGTGTGTGCGCGTGTGTGTGTGTGTGTGTGAATGGGTGAATGTGTGGCAAATAATGTAAAGCGCTTTGGATAAAAGCACTATATAAATGCAGTCCATTTACAGTGTCCAGGTGACAGATGTTCAACATAAGCATGTGTCCATACATATAGGTCACATACATATGTGACCGTCCTGCTCTTACGTCAAATGTCAAGCCAGCGTGCTCCAGTCCTGACCCCAGTATCACTAACCAACCTTTAGCCAGCAAACTCAGCCTTTCCATCGAGAGGCGCGCAGGAACTGCTCCTCAATTACACTGCTTGAAAACCATGAGGGTGGAGCCGGCTTCCCAGGAGAGCTAGTGAGTCAGAAAAAAATTTAGAGAGCCACAGCTGAACGCACGGCCACACACTACCAAAACGTCCACACGCAATGCACGCCAACACACACTTCTAATTTTGAGACCAGATGGGGTTTTTTTGCCTTTCTCTTTTTTTTCTGTTGCTAACCACGATACAGGCCTCCAGATGGAGCTCCTCTGGGAAGTGAAATGGAATTAAAAGCAGACATTATCCATCCCGTTGTGGCAAAGCGATTGTCCTCTCTATTGTCATTTGTTTTACATAGTATGTTCATTTATTGAATGTGAGTTAACAAACAAGAAGAAATTATTATTATTTTCTGTCTGGCCTAAGTTTTATCCCTAATCTTAGATTTTGCATCCCTCGTTCCTCGGGCTGGTTGGCTTCAAAGTCGAGGGCCGTTTGTCAGTCCCAGTCCGACCCTGCCACTCTGACCAAATTTTTCTCATGTCTGTGAAGTTGGTTATTAGGCCTACTTTCCTAGTGCGTGTATGTAGGTGTATGCTACGTAACGTCATGACTCCGTCTAATCCAACAATGTTAGGCGATTAATTGCACACATGCATAATATAGGCTACTGCACGGTCAATGCAGTGTGTGCAAGAAGGCAATATGGGACTCTAACTGGTCTGGTCTCTGTCTCGGCTCGGTCTCTTCCTGCCTTGGTCTTGGTCTTGACTCGGTCTAGACTAATCAAAGTCTTGGTCTTGTCTCGGTCTATGAACAATCTGGTCTCGGTGAAGACTTGGTCTCAGACTAGGCGGTCTCGACTACAACATAAGGTGTTCCCTCACAATAATTGCTCTACCCTTCTTTCAGGCATGTTGGATCAGCTATCTCGCTATCTATAATAGTGATTATCAGAGGCACTATAGGTAGACACTGCCTTAATACACTACATGCAAGGGTGAGTATAATGACTGTAATTTTGAGAGACATTTTCTTTGGATGTCAAATTCTACCTATCTATTAGTTCTGCCCCCGCTGTTGGTTCCCCGCTATTACAAGCACATTTAAACTCAAATCTTTGTTTGCCCTGACATATTCTCCCAACGTCTTTCATTCGATGTGCCTAAGTGATCACATTCTCCCACCAATTCTCCCGGGCTGGGAGAGAAGAGAACAGATGTGCCACGCAGCAGCATGTGCTGTCAGAAAGTGGCAGCAACAATACTGTGACGAGAGAGAGAGAGAGAGAGAGAGAGAGAGAGAGAGAGAGATACACACACAGATAGAGAGAGACATAGAGAGACATAGAGAGAGAGAGAGAGAGAGAGAGAGAGAGAGAGAGAGAGAGAGAGAGAGATGAGAACAAAGAACAATGGTTAGTAAGGGGACAGTCTAGAAAGATACTCAGGAGAAAG
>JAODUH010066224.1:0-16981 GCA_027564835.1 Typhlichthys subterraneus
CTAAAAACAACACGAACATGAAGAGAATATGACGAATATTTTTATATATTTAGGGAAATTAAATTCAAAATTAAATAAATTTATCAAATTATGATCATGATTTATGTTAGGCCAGCAGAGAAGGCCTTGCTGGCCCTGACGGCCCACCACTCTTATCAATGTATATGTGGGAGCAATGGCAATTCTGTGCTAATTAGCATTTTAAAATTGAATTATTTTAAATTACATGAACTATTACATGCAATGTTTAGACGTTGTAAAGATGTCAAATGCCAGGAGTAATCACCGGAATTAATTTCAGCTCGCATGAACATTTCTGTGCTTGAAATCAATTCACATTTTGGAATACGTAAAGTAAGTGGGACATGATTTGTTTGTAGACATGAGTAGAGACAAGGGAAGTGCTGTTTTGGAGCCAGTGTGTATTTTTGTAGGGCTATCTGTCATGTCTGCTTGTGTAGTACCACATGCGTTTTTAATATTGTTTCTCCATTACGGCAATCACAAGGAGACATCTGATTAAATATTTATAAGGGATTTAAGGATTTCAGGTGGTTTTAATTACCATTTGCTAAACACGCATTTCTCAAGGTCTACGATGGCATTGTCAGCCTCATCAGTCAGTGTTTTCATCAACCATTGTTTTTGTGGGTATGGTTCAATTAGAAACAAAGGAACAAAAGAGAAGTCTAAGGATATGTGTTTTCCTTCCTTCCCATTATACAGTATGGTAAAGATGCTGAATCTCACTTTCAACTCCATGTTGGAATCAAGGCCTAAGGGTTTGAGATTTGTGTTTGCTTAAAATAAATATGCCGTTGCATTCTAATAACATTATGGTTCAGGGCTATCATACAGCTAATTCAGAAATAAGGCTCTGTAAACAATATGAAATAAAAGAAGAAAGTATTTCAGCCGTAGAGTTGAATAATTTGCATAGATTCAGATATGTCCTCAGCCTCATAGGAACTGTCTGGTCAAGGGGGGATTTGCTATATGGGTATACAAACCTTAAGGGACGTTCTGGACGACCTGGATTTTTCCCGGTTTTGCTAAGCCCTGTGGCTAATTATCTTTTCAGATGAAAACATACGCCTTCTCATTAATTCATCGCTCCACAATCTATCATAATTACTGCCAAATCAGTTTTTGTTATCGCTTTAATTTAAATTAGTAGCTGTGATTCTTGCTCATAAGATTTTTTTATGTCACACAAACATGTACCCATAAGCACACAGATTTTGGTAAAGTCCATCACAATAGTGAACTACTCCCATCCAGAAGGTCATTGTTTCGATCCCCAACAATCACAACCATGTAAACATCATTAAGCAAGAAGCCCAACCCTTACTTGTTCAAAACGTAATTGTACTGTATATCTACAATAATTGTACTTTAAATGGTTGGATAAAGTGCGATAAAGCACTACTTTAATTACTGATTGAACTTTTTCATGGGTTACGGTTTGTGATGCATTAAAATGTAAATACAAAATGTAGGCATGTTAACACACATATTAGCTAATTACTCTCGACACAGCACTTGTTTAATTACTCAAAAATACTTCAACCCAATTTTTTATTTTTTTTATTTTAAGTCGTTACAGTAGGGCGGTGTTTCCCATTCTTTTTGTGTCGCCACATTTTTTGCATACTGTATTACCATTTGCATCTGATTGGTGTGTAACAATACATGCATACTGGTGGTAGCTCTAATGGTGCAAAATTACTAAAAGTTTACACTTCGAAATTCACAGTGTCAAGTGTCAGCTCCTGCCTCCATTTCTCCAGTTTCTTGCTTCCTATTTTTCCCTCTAATCAAATAAGCTACATGCCGATAAACCCAACTCACGTCTACACTTCTGTGCCTTTTCAGTAATGCAACCATACAGAAACCGAGAAACAGGAAGCAGCATCTATACCAACCTATAATTAAACCAAACTGCCATTCACTCCACGCTCTCCCCTTCATCGTGGAATGGATAGGTTTTACGTAGGGACATCTTAAATATGTGTTTTAACAAGGAATAAACGCTGCTAAACAGCTGACACTATCATCCTCTGAATCCTACAGAAGCAGCTTCTCAGTTTGAGAGCGGTAGCAAAGAGAACGATTGGAATATGAACAGCTCCAAGCTGCGCTGAGAAACATGCCAGTATGTCTCCTTGTAGTTCAGGTTGTCCACCCCTGTTAAAGCAGCCATGTGTGCACAAAAGACACACATAGTCATCCATAGTGAGAGAGGGCGGAAGGGAAGATGGCGAGACAGCGTCTGTGCATCAGTTCTGGCCACTTCCCAGCTCCCTTTGACATGTCGTATTAGTCAGATCTTTAAAAGCCTCGGCCTGCCTTTCCAGGCACACTCCGCCCCAATATCCCTGATTAAAGTGCGACTGTGCGGCGCTCCCATTGTAGAGCCAAGATGGCCACACAGCGTTTATTTTGGGTCACGCTCATTACTCAGACACGCTGCCAGAGTCGTTGCAGGAAGCGACGCATTATGCAAGGCCATCTCCAGCCAAAAAAGATCTGGGAACTTTCAATTCACCATGGAACAGCAGAAATAAAACTACCAAATTGTGCTCCGTTGACACTTATAAGCGAACCCCTCATTTCACCTCCTTAATATGTACTTGGGTACTCACCAAGGGATACGGCAGATTTACTGTTTGGGAGTGGAAACACGGGGCAACTGAAATGTGTTTGCTAAGGCATGAAATAGAATCAGCACACTCTCGCTGTGCTAATTATTGTGAAACTGGATTTACAATTGAACTTAGCATAACAATGACAAGACACAGTTTATCCACACAAAACATATGTACTGTGGCATGTTACTCCCTATTTAACCATATATCAAATCGCTACAGACATTGTACAATTATGAAAATACTGTTTGAACTTTAACGGGGAACTCCCCAGTTTAGTATCCAGAAGAACCCTTGCAATTGAATATTGCATTACAAAAATGTAATTGATTGCCTGAACAACACCCCCACCCTAAGACACACACATACTTTTATATACGGATGAGTTTTTAACATTATAAGTAAGCTGGAGTGGTTCTGCAGGAGTTACAGCTACAGTTGCTGGATATGATGCTCATATCCAGCAATACTCTGTGTGGATGCAGGGTCAGGTATTGAACTTAAAGGAAACTGGGCAGAGGAAGGTGTTGAGCATTGAGTAACACTTCATGGCCCATTTGTTGTGTTCTGTCTGTGGACGATACTCTATGCAGCATGCAGTGGGGAAGGAGGTTAGCATGAACCAATGGTGGCCGCGCAATGATGCATGAAGGGGGCCCCAATCCCTTTTATCTCCATACCGCCCTGTCTCTTTTCTCTCTCTCTCTCTCTGTCTCTCTCTCTCTCTCTGTCTCACTCTCTCACTCTCTCTCTCTCTCTCTCTGTTTGAGCCAGTTAAGTGAGGGGAGTTGTGACATATTGCACCAGCATGCATGTGAACGTGTGTGTGCGTGCGTGCGTGAGTTTGTGTGTGTGTGTGTATTGTACCAAAGACCTGTAATCAACAGTCAGAACACATAAAGGGACCTCTAGTCATTAAGGAATTAGCAGGAGGCTAACGGCTTGTTTAGAGAATCAATTAGTTTTAAATGTTGACACGTGGACACGCTTGCAAACATACAGTAGCTCTGCGAAGGAGAAGGCCAGTGTTGCGCCTTCTGAAGTTAACCGACCCCTTGATGACTTTGAGCTCGTAGAAACACTGGAATCCTCTTTAGCAGGGTCCATAATGCTGCTTGATAGAATGTAATAGGCTGGTCGTTTTATGGAAGTTTGTCCAGCGGAGGCATGTGTTGCAAAGTTTTGAGTGGTGAGAGGCTACAATATTTCTCAGTGCCAGCAAATATATTTACTTATTACACATAAATATGCGTGACCATGCACCGATATGCGCACACACAAACTCACACTGGAATATATAGCAAATGGAGTACACACTTCAGCCTATAATGATGCTTAATAACACGTAAACACACGCAAACACGCACACACACACACACACACACACACACACACACATAATGTGTATACATATATACAGCCCGCACAAATCTACACACACTTTGTTAGTACTGGCAATACACACAAATCAAATTAATTACAAAATATTTTGGAACAGGAATTTCTTTGCTATTATCTATGCACAACCATACAGTTTGAAAATACTCTGCATATTATTTCCTGGTATTTAAATCAAGATGTGTTAAACACCATTTCTGAAGACCACCTACATTTTTACAGTAAGTGAGCAAAAGTATCGGAACAGATAGTATTCCAGTAGATTAAAGTAAATAAAAAAAATTATTATATTGTGTAAACCTTGCTTGGAGGAATATGCAAATTGGTCGCAGAACTACATCAAGCCTGCAACCCATTGACATTTTACATTCTTTTGCCTTATTCAGTTTCTATTTATAGCCTCTCATCTGTTTATTTCAGGAGTTTTCTTCTCTTCAAGAGGTGAAATACATGCTCAATTGACCAGCCTAAAACCTTTCAATGTATCACCCTGATGAAGTCCTTTGTTGTGTTGGCAATATGTTTTGTGTCTTGCTGCATGAAGTTGCTGGCTCCTGGATGCATTTCATTTAGTTGGCAGACGGAATGGTTTTGTCAACTTCTGAATTCATCTTGCTGCTACCATCGGGATTTACATCATCATCAATAAAGATTAGTGAGCCAAGCCCACTCCAAAAGCAGCCAGGCAATCCGTTACATTCTTTCTCCACACCTTGGGGTGTCTACCACTTTGGTAGAGGGATTTGGTTTTGTCAATCCATAAAGCTTTGGTCCAGAACTTACTACAGAGAGTACTACTAATGTCACCTTCTAAATCGTACCACTGATGTGTAGTTTGCATGTGATGGTATAGCCACTACAATACACTGCAGCAGTGTACTGTAGTGGCAGGCCATGCATTTTACGGCTAGGCCTTCAGTGGTGTACCTGAATCAACGCAAGCTTTAACACCATTGTTATGATGCCACGGTTACAGAAATATCATTATTATACATTATGCAGTTGGGCACTGCATCACAGACGGATCTTATGTAGCAAGAATGCTTTGAGACAATGTATCAGTGTTTTCAATATTATTCTTCTTCATATTTTCATTATAGAGTTCCGTTTCCTCGTTTACTTAATTGAGCTGTATCTATATCCACTCAGGTTTCCCCAAAAGTTTTCCAAAGCACCGTTGCTTGCGCGTGTGTCTCGGTGCTGCCGTGATTAGACAATTCAAGTTTGCAAACCCTGTGTGGAAGTCAATCATGTGCAAATAATTGGCACATTCCCAGCGATACATTTTGCAGTGTTTCTCAAAGCCTATGAGTGAGCCAAGGGCTCGTAGTTAACGGTACTGGATTGGCGGACAAACCTATGCCCCGGCTGGAACTGCCTTTGTATTTGTAACTGCGACCAAATCAATGTATTCACCTCTGTCATTGTAGGTTAAAATCTAAAATGCTTGTGCACGTCGCTGTTATCCAAAAAAAGGATGTGACGTTATCGTACGCCAGCTAGATGGCTCCAGTGTCGCCATCTCGAAATCTGATTGGTTAGAAGCAACAGTATAGTATTTAGCAATAGTATTTAGTTGAAGGTACAGATGCCCGCACTGATGATTCTAAAGGCCTCAAGGTAGATTTATTTCACCTGGCAACACATGATGGATGAAATATGTTTGGAAAAACGCTCTGACATAAACATACACTCCTGGAAATTGCGCAACCAAGAGAAAATATATGAAATTAAGAGAATAGACTATTGGGAATAATGTATTACATAGTAATGGAGAATATATTAAAACGGGAAAAGCAAATCAGTTATTATGATTGTGTTTAAGCAAGCAGAGAAGGCCTAAATGGCCCACCACTAACACTGCTATTCTTAAAACGGTTGATTGAGATGCCTTCACCCCTACTGAGCCTGTGTGTGATGTCTCTAAGCAGTGATTCTTTTTCTGCACACCTCTCACAACATTTCTGTGATCAGCTGCAGTTTATTTCCTTGGTTAACCCATTCAATGTCTGTTGTATGTCATCACACAACATGCTTTTTCTCTTTTTAAGGACATTCCACATGTTTGTAAAAGACTACAGCTAACGCTTGTGAAATGGCCTCTTTTCAAAGCTTTAAAATGGCTTGCTTCTCTCCCAAAGACAGCGCTCTGGTCTACATGTGTGTCCTTTATAACATGAATATGGTTGGTGTTCACAGGCAAAACCCAAGGCTAGTAGGCATTCATACCTATTTATTATTTATTATTTAACCAATAAATCTGACAGGACACACAAGCAACCCGTCAGTCGAGACTTTGCAGCTACAAGTGTAGAAGACCTGATACAAAAGATAAAAATAACAGGACATTACAGTAGGGTACATTTGTTGGTCTATTGCCTTCAGTACAAAATACTTAAGTGCTTCTGTATAGGGTTAGGGTTAGGGTTACATTTGTTGGTCTATGCTTCTGTATAAAGCAAAAACAAAAATGAATTTGCTTTGTGATAGCAATACTTTTGGAAGGGACTGTAGGCTTAGATTTGCTGTATGCACTGCAAATGTGAGTAAACATCTACAAGTAGCATGTACACACATCAACACATGCTTACTCCTTATGAACGTGTGCAGCTGCAGGTGAATGAGTGTGTGTGTGTGTGTGTGTGTGTGCAGGGTTGTATATGTATATTGCTTACTGTAACTCATGCTATAGCAGCACGCACACTTAAAAGTAGCTTTTATCCACATGGTGATGCAAAGCAAACTGACAAGTGTTTGTGTGTGTGTGTGTGTGTGTGTGTGTGTGTGTGCGCGCGCATGTTCATTTAAAGTGGTGCTCGAACACAAAGAAGCATACCATAGAGTGTATGTGACATCAACTGGTGCAGATGCTTACATACAATATGTTGGGTAATAGTTACACGGTACACACAACAACCACCAAAATTATCAATGAGTCATCCCTTGATTTGGATTCTGTATCTGTACCCTCCATTGGACCACCTTTTAATCCAATATATATACTGATGAATTCAATATTTGAATATATGTGAGACTGTTACGTGGATCCAGAACATTCTGACATTTCACCTCTCAATGTAGCCTACTCTAATGGTCCAGTATTGTTTTATTTACAGTAACGTGACACTTGTAAACCCCGAGGGGCACACAAAGCTACAATCGAGCAACTTCTTATTTGCATGTTTGTTTTATTGGCAGGATAAACGGTGTGAATACTTTGAAACCTGTACGAGCAACAACAGCAAAACAAAAAACAAAAAAATGTGTTACATATTCATAACATTGTTAATATGCATATCATTACCAAATAAGTAATATGCAAGCACACAGGTGTTTTGAGTTAATTTACCTGATTAGACCACCTAATGGGGAAATCCTGATGACAAACTGCATGCTGCTAGAGGTGTATACTCATTTTACATTAACATAACATTTCATACTGACTGAATAATTATTGGGACTAATGTCGCATTCAGTTTAACTTGGAGGATGTTATTTAAGTAAGTCTCTGAGAAATGTCCTTAAATCTGACGATACAAATGCATTTCACTGTGCTTCATATTGCATTTCATATTGAGGAACTGCAACGGCCTGTGCAGCAATATTGTATAAGTCACAAACACAATTATATTAGGATAACTTTTATTTTCGTTTTAAATACAACACACTTTATTACCAGTGCTTATAGCATTACCATTGTGAGATATTGTGATCATTTATTTCCAATTACCATAATGAAGCATTTCTTCCCCCAATTGTCATTACTTTATTAAAATGAAATATTACACCCGTCTCTTTGGAGAGATTATATGAAACGATGGCAAGACAACGGGCTTATGTTGGATAGTAAAAATGAGAATTATGGAAAAGCACAAAGCCCTTTTTACTTGCTGCATGGAACAGAATGAGAGATTTATTCTGGATGACAAAAGTACTTTGTACTAAAGAAGAACTCTCTGGGACATAGTGTTTTTTTTTTTTAAACTGCCAGTTTAAACAAAACATTTACATAAAAAATGTATCATAGCCTTCATCAAATATAGATGGCATACTGACATGAACTGTGATAATATATTTCTATATACTGTATCATCCAAGAGAACAAGTTGAATAACTCTGAGACAAAATAAATAGTAATTAAACAGTTATTTGCAGTCACACTCTTGGTTCATTCATAATTGTTCATGATAAATAGAAAGCAATTTACAAAGTGCTCTACATAACCGAATTAAACTAATTTAAATTAAATAAATAAATAAGTGAAACCTCAGACACAAATAAAATCAGTAATAAAAACAATGCCACTGATTCATTGGATTGCCAGACACTAAAAGTTCACATTTAATTGTGGAAGGTGTATGAAGTCAATATCTGTAAAATACTAAGTTTGCGTGAATTTAGTATGAAGTTTGACCTTCACAAGGCTGCAAGCCAACATACACCGTGGAGACTAGACTAGATTAAAGACTAGATTCCAGGTTTGCAGCTGGGCTCGTGTTTGTTTGTGTGACGTCACGGTTCCATTCAAAGTCCAGCAGATTCCCAGCCACAAAAGGCTAGAATGTGAAAACAACAGGAATACATTGGGAGCTCTCTGAGCATTCCCTCTCCTTTGAGTCCCACCTCTTGGTGCCGCAGCGTGGCGACTTGAGAGGATCAAAGTGTCTGGCAGCGGATTCAGTTGACTTTGGAACAGAAGTGTCAGCGCGAGCCAAAGGGAGGCATTAGAACTGTCTTTGCCTGTGGCACAGTGACCGGCCCCCTAAGTTGCTCATTAACCCGTGACTGCTAGGAAAGGCGACTTCAGAGCGGAGCTCAAATTCGGTGGAAATGAATTTTCTTTTTGCCTCTAAGGCATTTCGGCTGTATGAAATTAAAGAGGTTTTGGTACAGTACCTAACCCTGTATACAGAGGGATTATTATGTGGATTTTAGTCTATTTTTAAATGCATCATAAAGATGCACATTAAGTAGACACCCAGTCTGCATATTCACTTTACTAATCTATGCATCTAAATTTGCTTCCCATTAACCTGCCCCATTGTTATTAAATATGCCCCCCTTCCCACCCACTGTAAACAGTGTCTGGTTATCATTAGTGATCAGCACTTAACGCTGCTGCATTTTTTTCTAGATAGTTCTACGGTTGCATCACAGCACCAGGGTTGTACAGTATGGTAGTGTTGATGTTGGTGCTAAGCAGGCAAGATGCCAGATAGACTATAGTCTATTGCATGGATGCAAGTATACTGTAGCTAGGCTAGCAGTATCTATTGACTGATAGCGAGGTCTGCAATTTGTATGATTTAGTCCAAGGTTAACGTCTGCTATCACCTGCTGCCGTGGATACAGGTTTGTCACTCTGGATCCATCATTTTTCTATCCGCTCTGTGTGTTTTAGCACCCGTTTTTCCACCGTCTCTCCCGCTCCCGCTAACTGTTTAGCACCTGTTTTGAATGTATCCTCGCACAGGACGCACGAACGCGCACACACACACACACACACGCACTAAAGCTCACATAAGCTCGTTCACACGTACGTACCTGCGCAGGCGTTGCGCCGGTGAGCTGTATTTATGCCCCGGCAATTTAATAGAAATCGCTGAAATGGTTTGGAGTAAATATGGCTTAATTAATTCATTGGTCCCGGGCAGTGAGCTGTGAGGGGCTGTGAGGCACGGTCGGGGGGGGTGGGATCTGCCTGGGGGTGGGGTGTAGGGCGTGTGTGGGAGGGAGGGTGGTGAGGCACTGGGAGTAATCCACTGAGTGCCCATAATGTAATGAGTCGGCCTCACTTAATGGAGTCCATTTGAGAGAGCAGCTAGGAGATAGAGAGGGAGGGATGGTGATGGCTGTGATGGTAGGGGGCTCGGCACTGTAATGGGAGGGAGGGCTGTTTTGAGGGTTGCGTTTGGGAAGAGACGGACGGCTGGTTGATTTTCTGAAAGATTAGCCTCTCCCGCGGTGGATTTCCAGTATTCGGTTTGTGTGAACTGGTGAGATGTTAGCACGCCATGTTAACTGGCAGCTTCCTAGCAGGGGGATATCGCAGAGGATCACGCTCAGATACACAATCGCATGTATTCAGCGGTTACATTTGCAAGTCCAAGACATGGCCACATGCTGGGCTGAGCTTGTATGGTGTTATACAGTACATGTCTAGACATCTACATATCTATATAGTGTCGGGGTTGTAAGTATAATGCTTTGCAGTGTAGCTGCAGTACATGCAATGCCATTTCATATTTTATTTTTTAATTGTTTTTATAAGACACCCATTTGTAAGCTCCATGTGGTCCACACTGGACATATGTCTGGGAATATCTCCATTCAAAACTGTTCAGAGGCTCTCTATGATGCTGTCCGCTGTCTGGTGGAACTTGGTCAGGGTGGTATTTTTATTATATATTATATTATTACATTATCATATCTACATTAGTTGAGCTACTGCTTCAAATAACCAATTTGTTTTAGGCTGAGGCAAAAATATATCCCTGTTACTGTACATGTAACAATGCAGTCATACCCATTCCAAATGGAAATATATTTCTAATAAACCTATTGTAGTTCCCTTTGGATGAACACCTCTGCTAAATGTAAGTATAAAATATAAAGAGAACTGAAGAAAGTTTTCGTTATCAGCCGCTGCATTTTAATAGGATGACACCTCAGTGGAAGGCTGCAGTGTTAATTATAATAAAAGTAATATATTGTGTGTGCGTGTGTGTGCGCGTGTGTGCGCGTGTGTGTGTTTGCGTGTGTGGTTGTGTGTGTGGGACACACACACAATATAATACATATAATACTGTGTGAATTGTGTGAATGGATTTCCATTCTCCTATGGCACTGGTTTATGATTTGGGCTTGCAGAATATTGTATAGATATTATGTATCTCTGTCTGAGACACACACACCCACACACCCCCGTTACGATGTGTTGCGGACGACATTCTAGTGTGCTACTCTGCTTCCCTCAGCTTTTCAGTGCAACAGCTTGTATTATTTATCTCTGTTTTGGTGTCATGTCTTTCGCCGTCGTCGCAGTTGTTGTGCGTTAGCGTTTTCCTGTCGCCGGTCTGGTCGCCTGTCATTGTGTCAAGAAGGCGGCCATGTTTAATTCAGGACGTCCTCATCCTGTCTCTCACCCTTACTGTCTGCAAACACTACTCTACTACACTACCTCCATTTAAAACGCTCCTAATTGACCAAGTGAGCCTATGTGGTTTGGGGGGGAGGGAGGGGGGGGGGGGTTTCATCGTCTGTTGCTTTGGCACGGCGCTCAGGTCAGGGAGGGAACATGAGAGCTGACACACAACCAGATGTGCAGAGCGCTGCTGGCTATGATGTGATGTGATGTGAGAGAGAGAGAGAGAGAGAGAGAGAGAGACATCCAGTTGGGCAGTATAACTGAAAGAGTAGCTCCAGCTTCACAACTGCTGTTGGGTTTGTGCGTCATTCATACATGAACGCCTGTTTGAACATGCAAATGAGCATGTCCTAATAGTTTTGACGCCCGCACCATTATGCGTGATGGGCGGGCAAGTGGAATCGCACCCCATGTCTACGAAACAGGGCTTCCCAGATCTGTATGAACAAACATAATATCATATATATATATATATATATATATATGCAGCTGCTGCAGTCAGATGCTTCACCACGTGTCCTTGGGAGAGCCTTGGCAGCAACTGAGCCTCTGGTATAGTCAGAGGCTCAGGTGCACACCATGCTAGGATGTTACAAGAGGGCTGCTTTCAACCAAGCCGACATTGCTCTGTACTTAGGGGGTCCCAGAGAGGTAAGATGAGCATGGGTCGAAAGGGATAATGTTATGTATTCACAGATGGTCGTGGTTTTACCAGCTGTAGCTCTTCTTGAAGCATCACATGGCTAAAAGCATGAAATGTGCTCTGAGTTTATATTTTATATTTATTTATTCATCTATCCAGCTAACCATGGTCTCTTTTATTCTCTCCTATCTCTTCACTGATCCATTTATGTCTGTCATCTATCTATCTATCTATCTATCTATCTATCTATCATCTATCTATCTATCCATCCATCTATCTATCTGTCCATCTGTCTGTCTGTGTATCCAGGTCCCGCACCAGATGGGCGCGCTGACATTCTACCGCTATGAGCAGCCGATCGTGGACTACTGCCAGGCCCACCAGCCCCTGCGGCTCAACATGGGCTATGAGGGTCCCCCGCCGGGCCTGGAGGCCCTGCAGGGCCTGCAGGGCCTGGAGGACCTGGGGCCACGCGACAGGGGCACCATACAAACAGTGGCGCTGCCCGCGATACCGTCCGCCACACACACGCCTGTTGGGGGCCCAATGACGGCCAGCCGGTCCTCTCCGCCTCCCCTGAGACCACCGGGGGCCGAGGGCCACGGGAGCGGCCCCTTCCCCACCACTGCCGAACACACCGCCACGCTCACGTTCGGACGCTAGCAGGCACGGGCCACAGGTGGCGACGGAGGTGGGACCCTTTGATTCTCCATGACTTTAGCACCAAGAGGCTGGGGAGCTGTTTCTCTTTCTCCAGCAGGGCCTTGTTTTCTGAACGCCCGTGGCAGGCGGCCGCTAGAGGATAAAAATCTAATTGATTCCAAAACATGCCCCGGAGGAAGTCATTATCTGCGACACGAGATCTTTACGTTAACAGAAGCCCGGTGTATCCTGACAAATTTGCCCGTCGTATCCCCCTTTTTCACGTCATGAAAGTCCCGGCTCTCGGGGAAATTGAAATGTAATCTGGTAAACAGCATACGACGTGTCACAGTAATACCTGGTTCAACAGTATCACTTGGCCCCTGACTACATGCTGGAGCAC
Source organism: Typhlichthys subterraneus (assembly GCA_027564835.1). NCBI lineage: Eukaryota > Metazoa > Chordata > Actinopteri > Percopsiformes > Amblyopsidae > Typhlichthys > Typhlichthys subterraneus. Next base: position 12,882 of record JAODUH010066224.1, read on the forward strand.
GTGCTCCAAGGACTTCATAACGGCCATCTGCTTGTGCTGTCAGGAGTGAAATGGAGTGTGCAATAAAGGGGTTTTTAGGTAACAAAAGCTAACGTGTTAGACTATATATCAATCTGGTCATCTTCATTGTAGCCTAAAGGTATCTTGCCGTGTCGTACTAAAATAGCCAGTCAGTGGTTTAACAAATCAAATCTGTGTAAGTATAAGAGTTTGCATTTCTCACATTTTCTTTTCTTTGTCATGATAAATTCATTCATATGCATGTCAAACCAAAGATAGCCTACTTTTCCTTTAATTTCAATGTGCATACCTTTTGTGAATGATATATGTTGTTAGAACTCTTCTGCCTCTGACATTTACAATAGAGCCAAACCCCGAGGTAGTGTGGCATGGTCTGAGCTTGTTAACACAGTAACACAGCAAATTAACTATATTGGTGATAATATTTTCTCTACCAGCCCAACTTAATCTATGTCAACTACAATGTTTGGATATGTTCTGAACCATTATACAACGTCATTTCTCACAAACAAAGGTTGTAATAGAGTCCCAACACAATGACAGGCTATCACAGTTATGATTTCACACGCTTTAAAAAAGTAATCAAACTAAAATATGTGGCAAAATGCATACACGTGATTGCAGAGCATCTGTACATATTCCAAGAGAAGCTCCACATAAGGTAAATTCACTGCCCCATATGGCCAGTCATTTTTGAAGCAATGCTTGACTTAAATCAATTTGGACTACTTTTAAAGCAGCCATCTTGATGGGTTGGCAAGGCCTGTTTGGCAAGCTATGTGCTGCTCAACCTCCAACCCCAACAGAGATCAACAGCGCCAAGTGGGGGCAAGATGGAAAGGCGCATTGGCTTCTCTTTGACCTGCATATGAACCCTGGGGTCCCTGGGAGAAAGAGGGTGCAAGGACTTGTTTGCAGTTTGGCCGACATGACGAACCTCATTCATTGATCATAGAGTTGATATGCCTGGCTATATTAAAGCAAACTAATTATGGTTATTTTTCTATATGATGATGGTCCCATTCCTTGAGCCTATGGAAATTGGGTGTGGCCACCCCCACGGTGCACCTGATTGCCTGGGTGAAATAATGGACAGGGTCAAGCTGAAACCCCTTGGTAACAGAGGCGGTCACAAGGTGAATAATATATCAAAATAAAAAGTGTTTGCTTTTTATGTTTTTGTTTTGACCTTGGAAGGAGACAGAAACATTTTTGAGATGTTCAAAGATGATGTCATGAATATTCTATAAGACTAATCAATGGACAAGATCTAATAGAACTTATTTATCATGTAAATAGAGAATCTTTAAAAAGGAGGGGAAACGTATTTCACTTCTTCTGAAACACAAACTGCCTGTGAACAGAAGAGGAGCCTTACCCACAATCCAGTGGGAATCTGGGATGACTTGGTGAAATGGTTCCTCGTGTATCGCTCCCCTTGTTTCAATGATAAATATTTTTCTATCTGTTCCTGTCACTATACCACCATTCCGCCATTACAAAGAAAGTGTTGAGGTTATTCTCAAATCAAATCACTTGACTGACACACAAAGGAAAGGGAAGAATGGGGGCCTTATTATTGTCAAGCCTCATAGAGACCCATATTTTCAGTTCTGACTTCAAGATGTGTCTGGGACCAAAACCTGGCAGGAGGTGGCTGTTTGATGTGGTGTTACTTTCATCACACCCCAAACCGAAAGTCGTGTAGATTCTCAACACTTTCAGCCATTTCCAGATCTAATCCACTGGATGATGTTATTCTTTATACCAGGAGATCATCTTGTGAAGGTTTTTTTTTTTTTACTGTAATGTGCCATGATTTTTGTTTCCTTTTTTTTTGTTTTTTGATAACTACTTATACCAAGGCCAGCCCCTGAAACATGTATGACCCATGGAACCTTTCACAATTCCATGGCCAAGAAGGGTTGTGTCCCCTTCATGTACAGGACACTGCAAAAGAGCGAAATTATTCGCTCAGTACAGTCGCTTAATAGTGCTGGTGGAGTTTACTTTGTATTAACAGCTGTGCCAATGTCTTTATAATGGGAGATCTCTCAAGTCGAACCATGTAATTGTCCTGCCTTGCTCTGTTTCAACCCCTGATAACTCCTTGGCCTGAATTTCATGTCAGCCTCCTGGTGACTTGGGTGATCCTGTTAAGACTTTCTATTTCTGTCCGCATGCTGATATTTTGGGAGTCTGTGCCTAGTTAGAAGGATCACTGAGCCAGAAACAAACAGTACCGTATTTCCTGTTAGGAATGCCCTATAACCACACACACACACGTACACAAGCACGCCCACACGCACACACACACACACACACACATGTCTTGGATAACTTCAGTGTTTATGTTAAAACAAGTTGTGCTCTGACCTATTCCTGCCCCATTCCTACCCCTATCTTGCCTAAAGTAGAATGTCCTAGCACTATTGGCTCATATAAGCCAGACTGCAGAGGCAGAGAAAGACGTAGGGCATTTACTCCAGGGACAGTGTTTGTCTTTCACGCACCCTTTCCTGTAAATGGCACACTACAATAACTCCCAACAAGTATTAATTGCTTTATTTTTCAGGGCAGTAGTAATGTACAATTTAAATCTGAAGACAGAATCAAAACAACTGCACACTACAGTATGAAATTTGAGGCACTAACGCCGTGCTTGCTCACAATTAAAGCAGACGGTATTAGGTGATTGATTAATCTGACTACCGCTCTGATAAAATCTGATACATTCAGTGGAATGTTCGAATACCACTGCCAAAAATTATTAAGTCTTTTGTCATATTTATTTCAAATGCCATCAAAGAGCTCGTAGCGACAGCGCTGCATGCTAATAATGCATGTTTGAGCTGAACTCCAAGTCTATTTGTGCTAGCCCTGTGATGCCGACCCTGTGATGACACTCTGGTTTGCCTGCACCTAGTGTGTTTTGGGCTCAAACCCCCAACTGGGAGAATTTCTTTCTTTTTTTTCTTTTGGGGGATGGATAAAGGTCAGATGAATTTCTTTGAAAACTCTTATATTTCACTGTTTAAACTCCAGGGAAGAACGGAATGCAAATCTCTAGAGTAAAAGGAAAGGCAAAGGAGTGGAATGATGGGGTTATATGGTACAAAATGATAGGCAGGGAACAAATGGGGTAAGCGCAAGGACATTTTATTGTATTACAAAGAAGGCTTTGGGATTTTCTTTACTGTCCCAGGCAGCCCAGTTTCCAGCAAGACAAATGACCCTAATAGCTCCCAGCAAACTTATTAGTAATCTGCATGTGGGTGGCTGCGTAGTAGATAACAGAAATACATATATTAAATAGTTATAATTTACTTACAATTCAGACACTGATATAGCATACCCAGGCACACGTTAAAAGAACCTACAGTACCAGCCCACACACGCACACACACACACACACACAAGTGCAAAGTGTGTCTGACATTTGATAATGATGTACTGCACGACGAGTTTTCTTGTCATGTCAACCAGGCCTGCTCTCTTTAACCTGTGCTGTACGTATCCCATACCTCAGCAAGCATGGCTGCTACATCCCCACCTTCCTCCTTGCGGTTCACCAGAGGCCAATTTGCAGTGGTTCAGCGTATTCTAATCCATTACCTGATAAGTAGATTTGAAATGAAAGTGAAATTAATTCCTAGCCGTACGCAAAGTTGCAGCTTCCTCACTCACCGGTGCATTTGTCTTTCAGCCTCTTAACCACCGACAGCACTGGAACTCTCTAATGTAGAGAGTGTAAACGCATGGAGTGGGGCGCTAATCAAAATGGAACAGGCCCTTGCTAAGTTGCCTGCCTGCCGCTAAAAATTAATTCAATTTAAACATGGCTTTCTCTCTCTCTCCCTCTATCTGCCTCTCTCTCTCTCTCTCTCTCTCTCTCTCTCTCTCTCTCTCTCTCTCATAATTTATACGTATTAACATTATTTGAGCCATCACATTCTCTTTTGCCAATCTTATTTTGGCGGATTCAGCTGTCTGCAGTCTAATAAATAGTTATTTTTTAATTAACATTATGATGCTAACAGTTTCTATGGGAGACTGATAGCATTGCTAATGAGTTAGCC
>JAODUH010066235.1:2500-16979 GCA_027564835.1 Typhlichthys subterraneus
CACATTTATTTAATGCAGAATACACAGACTACAAATATGTATTTATTTTCAATAAACAGCTAAACATTGTGTTAAGCGAACAGTTAAGCTAATCATGTTAAAAATTGTATTTAACTTATACAGAATATATTAATGCTTGCATCCTTCTTGCACCTCAGTCTCATAATCAGTTGGATAAGGTGACATATTGGCATCTAATAATAGGCTGGATGTTATTGGTCCTTAGATATTCCATGCGCACTCTCTGTAAGACGAGCCAAAAAGCAGAAGCTGAACTGGAACTGGAGGATGTCGCACACTTTGGACCAAAAGTGCCCGGTTAGATGCTGAAAAAGTGTGTACTGGGCAAGCCAGTGGTCCAGCAGCTTCAGGACAACGAAGCCGGCGCAGGATAAAATCGCTAGCAACATGTGACCCCGCGAGCGAGCATCTCCGTAACGGAGCTGTACGCGAAGTCCTTTGTACATAGCGAAAGCCACGTGACACCCAAGAGCCACTTCAAAACCTTTTTCGTGTACAAGCGCCAGGCCATAGCTGAGGATAGCGCACAATTCGGCCATGACCGCGTATCCCAGTAGCGATGCCGGGCCGTGCTCTATGAAGTGGCTCCACACCGGGACCCACGCGAAAATCGGTAAAGTGACCCACTGATCGAGTACAGCTGAAGGGCGCCGCAATGTGGCCAGGCGTGCCCATTGTACTGGCGCGTAAAAAACGGCCATCAGCGCAAATATTTCTTTCACATGTCGACTGTGTTTGGTTTCATTCGGATTCTGTCCGAACAGCCAATGCAAACCCATGAAAATATATCCTACGTTGATGAGGGAATTAAAAGGCATTGCCAGGAAACTTGGCAGACCGTCCACAACTTTTTCTGCGTAATGATCGTAAGACAAATCGACCTCGACCTTATCAAACAAACGTGTATTTACCAAGGCGATACAAACCAGAAATGGAATCAAAAAGTGAAATAAAGCCGCTTTCATGGTTAAATTCAGGGTTAAGCACGAATCTTAATAATACTAATGCGTCAATGTTTCACTACAGTACAAGCATATAGGATCCAAAGTACCAATGCATATTTTTCCGGATTCAGGGTCGGGTGGTCTGAATGAAGGGTTTAGATTGGCTGCTGTGCATAGCCTATTACCCCTCTCTTAGGTATTTATTTTTTAGTAGCCTACCTCACAGAAAAACATTACAAATTGATTGCCTACAGTATCACATGAACAAATTAAATAAGTTGATTACATTTGATTTTATTAAATTTGAAAACCATAACCATTAATAGGCCTAGATGCTTTCTTGCGAACATGTTTTGTTTAGTTTTGATATTCCTGCTATTAAAAGGTGTGTGTGCTAATATCCTATATGATTGTGTTTTGCAGTTTGTTAGGCTATAGGCTATTAATAATCACAACATATTACTTATAATTTAACTGTTAACTATAATTTAACTGTTGTAGCCTAGGCCTATTTATTTTAGACGGGTTGTCATTGAGTGGTAAATAGATTTTTGCTGTATATCTAAAATACCATATAAAGGCTAACCACAGTAACTGCGTATCTGGTAAAATTGTAGTTATTACTAAAAAATGGACTTCTTGATACCTGCTTTATCTTGTGACAAAGTTTCAGATTTCATTTTGTTTTATGTTTTGAGAAAAATACATATAGAAATTGCAGTAACTACAAAACCTGACGCTAACCAAAGCCAGACCGCAGTAACTACTGGCTTGCTTTCTCCATAAATGACTGAAGTTACTGCAGTCTCCCTTAGGATTCTATGCTCCACCGATCTATATTACTGTTACTGTTCTTGGGATACATTGACATTTGCCAAATATGCTACTGTAAAAAATAACTTAAGAGTATGCATATCCATTATATTCATTTAATATTTTAGCAAAATAGTTAAAACATTCCTGTGAACTGTGCATCAACAATCGATGCTGATGCAAAGTTATTAGGTTAGGTTATGCCAATAAGTATAAAATAAATAATAACACTGAAATGTGACATAACTTGAAAGTCTAAAATATTTAATACAAATTAAATTATTGCAACAAAATCTATGTGAATATTATGCAAAGCAGAACACATAGCAGTAACTGCACATCACTTTGCTTTGGTATTGCTATTCAAACCATGTAGGGAATGTGAAGACAGATTGCAGTAACTACCTTTTCAGGGTCAAAGGTTAAATCAATACAAGTTATTTCATGGATACATATCTATTTAGTACTATAATAATCTACATGTAACCCACTTGGCTGGCCAGTTAATACACTTTAAAGTAATTTTTCTCAGTTTCCCTGTTTGCGTAGTTACTGCACATAGGCTTTGTAGGGCAGTATAGGCTGACACCGAAAGCACTATACTGTTTATAATATATAGAAAAAGCTAGTGTCTGGCTGGCTTTGGACCATTTTTGACCCGCCCTTGTTGACCCGCCCGGGCGAGGTGGTGGGTGTGTGTCATCTAGACTAGACCCTGTGCAGGTTCTCTGCCTAAGACCCGGCATCAATCCCCACCGCAACCCAGCGAATTGATGCCTAGCTTTGTTTGCCTGCACAGTCCAATTCAAGGCCTGTTGTTAAACAGCTGTCCTGGGACCGCCGGGAGGGACACTCCTCATACAGGGGAGACTGTGACAGCCACGCCTGGCGGCGTGCCAAATTATCTGTTGACATTTAGACTACCAAGTTTCCTAGACAAGGCAAAGACCTGCAGGGACATGTCACTAAGAGACTGGGCCAGCAACACCACATACAGGGGCCGAGGTCAGGTCAGACCTGTCTTAAATCTTTTGCCCTCTGTTGTCCGACAACAGTAGGTGTTTAGGACTTTCTCCTGAGGTGGTCGGGGTTTGGGTCTCCCCTTTGTTGCCCTAACACCACCACTTACAGTAAGGTCAGGTTAGACCGGGTCCCAGTCTATAGTCCCCTGCTGTCCAAAGATGGTAGTGGTGCAGGCAGTGGCGTAGTTACCGCCGGTGCAGCCACAATAGGGCCCAGGATGCTTGGAGGCCCGGTGATCCCAGCCTGGATCTGTATTATGCAGGCCACCGCTGCTCTGAAGAACAATGCGTCTCCCGATATTTATATTGTCTGTTACAAGCTGTTCTGTGAAGCACCTGGTTCTCAACAGGATAAAATACAGGACGACTAAATAGAGTCATATTGACTATATTTGGATAAGCCATACTATAGAAGCTAGATCTTATGTCAATTTACAGGTAGGCTGTCCCAATAACATCTTATTACCATGTCATTTTGATATGTAGATTTTTGCCTATAGTTGTTATCTATTATGCTATCTAATATTTCTTTGGAAACCATGTTCTGGTCTGTCGTTGAGCCTTTTCATAGGGCCCGTAAATTTGTTTTGCACCTGGGCCCATCCTGATATGCTGCTGGGTCAAGGACTTTGATCTGAGGTTGTATTGATAGGAAGCGTCACTCTCTGGTTGGTTGAGCAACACCACCTACAAGAGCCAAGATCAGATTAGACCTGGCCCCTACCTTTCCAATGAGTGATCCAGGAGTTTGTCCTGAGGTGGCTGTGGGTTTGGGTCTCCCCTTTATTACACCAACAGCACCACATACAGAAGCTGAGGTCAGATTAGACTTGGCCTCAGCATTTCTCCGTCTGCTCTCCAGTCACGGTACTGGTCCAGAACCTTGTCCTGAGCAACCAGGAACCTCCAGTGCAGAGGAATTACAAAAAAAATAGTTTTCCCTCTAAGGAAAAACCATGCAGACAGGTACAGCAAAGACATTTTTGATTTTAAGTGAGTATGCTATAAGCGCTCAAGAATATTTGCATTCAAGCAGTCAACAAACTCAAAAGACAGTTGTAAATGTATACTGTACCATGCATACCCCAACAAGTATAATGTACCCCAAAGTACGCGATACTTGTTTCCAGACCATATACAGTTGTTCTCTGCTCAGACACAAGGGGAATGTTGTTGGCCCACTGTACCACAGCAGTAGAGGGTGGGGCAAGGACGACATACGCAGACTGACTGAGGAAAGGAGAACCTCTGCTCTGCTCTCCATAGCTGTGTAAAAGTGTAATTGTTCAGTGCATGAACCAGAAACTATTGATGTGTGTGTGTATAACAAGTTCATTCACAGGCACTCAGGCCTAGTTACTTTCTTCAGAAATTAAAATCGCAACGTGGGGGACGGGCTACGGAGCTCCTTGGGACTGGTGTCCTACGATCAACGCATTGTTCACGGCTTTGTCACCATCGCCAGGCCACTACACTGCCTCATGGAGAAGGGCCGGGGACCACGTCTGGGTATACTGTCCGGAGAGGAAGAAGGGCGTGTCCCCAAAGCTGTCGAGCCATTGGATGGGGCCGTGTCTGGTGCTGGACCGCATTTTAGATGTGGTGTACCGTGTGCGTCTGGCGCATGGTGGTCCTGCACCGGCTAGCACCTTACCAACCTCCTCGCCTGATCTCATCTGATTTCATGTTTTCCAACATATGTACACATTGGATTAGGAGGGTAGGGCAAATCTGTGAGTGCCCTGCTTGAAATCACAGTCATTGTGGAAACCAAACGCAGTCTGGACAGGGGGGAGGTGGGCGGAAGAACACCGACAGCAGACGGTGAATGCAGCAAGGCAGAGACAACTGGACTAGTTAACACATTAACTAAAATCTTTTACATGTTATTTTGTAAGATCATGATGTTATATTCAATTATATTACATGTCTATATATATTTGCTTGCAGTACGTTCTGCTGCCACCAGGTGGGGCACTGCCCCACTAGCTCATAATTAAGCCACGCCCCTGATCTCAGCATACACCTTTAGAAGCATTTTTGCATTGTCTTGTTCTTGATTTGTTCTGTTTTAGCATAGGCCTACAGTAGACAGTTGATTACATGTTAAGATATTCTTTACTTTTAATTTCTTGTATTTATAAACACATTGCTAATGTGTGAAGATGCACAACACAAACACTGTTAGGCCGTTGGCTGGCTCGCTTTACAACATTTTTGACTGTGACTAACAAATATGTCGACAGTAACAGATCATATTTATTTAAGTGAAAAATCTTGTAATGTGTGAACCTCTGCGCTATTATTTTTTATTAGTTAGTATTAATTAAATTACTTAACGGTCACTGATAGTTTTTCATAACACAAACAATATTTCATAGTTACTGAAAATAGTCCTATTCTTTTTTTTTCCTTTTTAAAACTATTTGATCAAAAGTTAAACACATATAAATAATAGTATATATTGTATATGTATGAGAGAGAGAGAGAGAGAGAGAGAGAGAGCAAACTATGCAGACAGAATGAGAATTAATGAATGAGTGGTGGAAGCTGAACAGGTTTTGTCAGTTGTGACGACAGAGGTATATACTTTCTGTATAAAGAAAACCTGCAACAGAAGGAAATGAAGATGATAATAGACAATAGATCAGGGCAAATACTAAAAAGCATGAGTGGATATTATAATAACGAAGAGACTACAAAGACTGTCAGTAAATCTAAAACAATCAAAACTTTCTAGTGGTAAGAAATTACTTTTTTATTTATATATAAATAGCAAAGGTCGGGCAAAGTTATTGTTATTGATGGTGTGTCATGGAGTATGATTGAGTAACAGTTGATAACAAAGTAAAACGAAGTAAGTAAATATTTTTAAAGATGAAGTTATTAACATACTGTTTTGTTACTGACAAAATCCAGTTTTGGTGAAATGCATATGCTGTATAGGGAGAGAGTTTTGTCTGCACTTACAATTAACCTTAAATCTAAAAAAAATCGAATTTTACCTCCTCATCTAATAATGTCTATCTGTTAAATAAAATGTTTTTTTAAAAAACGATATCTCCTCACACATCTATTCAATTTCTTCATTTCTATTGAAATGTAAGATTACCAAGAATGTACACATGGAATCGCCTGAAAAGCATTTGGAGGATCAAGATATTGACAGTGTTACTTTAAATTCAGACCTACAGAGTTCCACCACGAGCAAATCAAATGAATCCTCACCTGTTATTATTCCTAAATGGGAAAAAAGAAAGCCACTACCCTCTCCTCCACTGATGCATAGACTTCTAATTCCTCCCCCAGTCCTACCCAAGACTCAACATAGGCCTCCTGTGAAAGCTTTAAGCAAAGTGTTGGAATCACAATTGACTGGACCTAACATGGTAGTTAATCATGTGACCACTTTTTACAAGCAGGACTCCTCAGCCATGGGGAAAACTACATGCCAAGACCTAGACCTCATCTCAACCGTGGAAATACCTGTGGAAGTTACTCTGCCAAAGCATTCTTCTATATTGGGACAAGTTCAAGACAATAATTCAGGCTTGAATACCAAACCTAGTGGAGACCCTGGAAATAAGTCTCGACTCACAGCAGTTGACAGAAGTTCTACTTCTGCAACAGATTCAAAGGTGACAAAGAAACCCCCAAAACCTCCCCCAAAACCTACAAAACCTCCTAGACTTTTCAATGCGGCAGCATTGCATGAAATGGAGAGAATAGAAATAATAAACATGAAATATACAAAAAATAGGAAGAAACAGACAATGACAGACAGAGACAATACTGAGAAATCAGAGAAACCTTTGGTAAGTGCACATCCAAAACAAAACACACCATTTGATTTAAAGAAGGATAAGGAGGCAATGAGTGAACGTGGATTTGAAGTGAAGGAGAAAGGGAAGAAAAATAAAGAATATAACGATTTTGCATCACTTATTACAGAACATTCTTCCCAAGGAGAAACATTAATGGGTGCTATCCCCAAGCCCTCAGGTGTACAGGAAGTCAGTCAGACCAGGGGTAGAGAAGCACCCTTTCCCAAACCCCCTCGGAAAAACAGATCTGTCCAAAGTTTACACCCTGAGCTTAAAACCCCCTGTTCACAGTCTCACCAATCCGAGGGACAAAGCACAGAATATGTTGTACATTGTGGACGTCTTGCTGTAGGAGAACCAAACACTTTGCTTTCTCCTTTGAAGATGAAGACAGTTTGCGAAAAAGAAGAACACAGTCCATCACATCTGTCAAGCCATCATGAGCAGCACACAGAAAATACAACTCACAGCTCTGTGGGTCCATTTCCACGACCCCAGATGAATTCCACACCTCCTGAAATCTGTGTATCATTGGTAGATCATGGCCGCGAGAACATTGCAGTCACCACTATCCATCTGGAACAGACAGAGGTTGATGGGACTGACTTGAACACAGAACAGGGACATTTACAAGCAGATAGGAAATATTTAGAGGGCTCTCAAGAAGCCAGCGCTCTTTCAGATGTAGAAATAAGGCCTCCAAACAAAAAGAACAAGTCAACACAAAAAGCAGAATGTCCCAAGATGATGGCAAAAGCAAGCGAAGGGAAACCTAAGAAGAGAGCAAAGAAAGCAGGTCATGAGAAAAAAAGGGTAGAAGGAGAGACTATTGAACTGGCCTTGGTAAGCATTATCCAAATCCTTTCAGACAACGCATCTTAATATTTATGGTGTAAACATGTATGTAGTGACAGGCTTTGTTCCATGCTAATATCAGTAAAGCACGGTAGGCTACACAGTGTGCCGAGAACTCAAACACAGCAGGATTCATAGCCCTATTCTCAGTCGATTTAAGGATTGGGCTTCGACAGTGGAACATACACTACAGACAATCAATCTGGTAGTGTAATAAGGCTGCAAATTAACATGTTAATATTTCACACCTAACCATTGTGCATAATCAAGGAAAGGGCCCATCTGCGGGAAGCAGTGATGACACAAGAGCAAGAAAGGATAACTGACCAGTCACTGTCGAGTGATGGGTCAATCCGCACCAACACAATAGACAAAATGTTGAAAAGACAAAGCGGAAGCATCAGGAGGTGAACTGTGCATACACAAATAGACTGACACAAACAAACACAAAATGCTAGTAAGTGGGTAACACAGTTGAGGAACTCCCATCCACATGGCCCTACTGATTGTGTTCTGTCAATGCTCACAGTGTATTCCCTAGAGTGTATTCACTCAGTGGCTTACAATGCTTTTCAAAAACAAGACAAATGTTGTAAGGTGAATCAGTGAAACATTTTCCCCACACAGCAAGAACTAGCCAGAGAAAGCTACTGTAGGGACTTTCCTTTTAAGTATGAGGAAATGCAGGCATACACTTTGTGTTCCTTGTGTGGATCAATGTATTTGAAATGCAGAGGATTAACGTGCTATCTGACTTGACTACCAAACCTGTATAAGAAAATATCACTATGCTAACATAAGTGTTAATTGCTATACTCATTTAGGACATTGTCCGTTTCTCTAGTCCATTTGGCTCCTTCAAGATGTGTGGGCCATTCAGTCTGGTGGAGGACATTCTATCAAGCGAAGAATGGTCACAATTCCTGCAGCCAATGAACCAAAGTCCCTCAACTCTGGACCAATCGGATTCAGGGGAAACCTATAGCCCTATTTTGTGCAACCAATCAAAAACTGAGACAGATTTGATCCTTTATGAAGATGTTTTGGATTGTAATGATGACAAGTATGAGTATGTTTCTCCACCAGATATAAGTTTCATTAAAGATAACCAATCAGAGGTGAAGAGACAGAAAGACAATAAAAGTGTTTCCCCTGCCATGCCACAAATACGTGATATTAGTAAGTATTATAGCCACAAAGAACACAATGATTGTTGTGAGCTGAGCTTAGACCCAAATTGCAAGTTTATGCTTGTGTGGGGCAAATGTGTATATACTTTGATTTGGGGAAGAAAACCAGAGAATTACATTTCTTCCGCTACTCTAAATTGCTTTAAGTGCTCTTTGGTAACTGGTTGTATATTTGTAACCAAATATGAGTCAAATATAGTTCCCCTCACATCTGTATAGGCCTCAGCACTACACAAATGGCTGACTGGACAGACATGAAGATGCATGTACTTCCAGATTACACTGGCACTGACTTCCCTGCTCTGAAGGTTGGCCTAAAACTCATATTGAAAATGCACTCTATGAACTACTGACAAACATTCACAAAAACACAAATTTTAATATGCCTAGGATAATACTCTCATGTAAACCTATCCCTGATAGCTAAATACTGTGATGAGGAGTGAAATGGCGCACATTGGTTTCTGGGACAGTCTATTATGCATCTAATGTTAACGCACCTATACTGAGGATTTAAATCATCTTTTTTTAAGACGAATGTTTATCAAATGTTCATTGTAAATTATTTCACAAATCAGAATATTATAATACATTGATCACAGCAGAAACAATATATTGAGGATTTAAATAAGAAAGGTCTCCCTTTACGTACTGTCTCTTGTGTTCCCAACCAATTCTGTGTTATCTATCTGTCTCTCTCGTTCTCCAGTCTGAAGCGGTTCTGGACACTTCTGTTCAGAAGTATCGTATCAGGCTGAGCAAAAAGAGGAAGCACAGACCGCCACAGGTCATAAGGAAAAGTAAGTCAGACAACCTGTCTCAGGGTCACGGTATACAAATCATCGGGGGTCTGTCTGCTGTACGAGTGGCACCATAGTGTATACCCACTCTCCTATAGAACATGTGGGAAAACTCTCCTGATACACTCTTGTCTACGGTTGCTGAACAATGTGGTTTACATATGCAGGAACCTTTGTTTGGATCATGTTATTTGAATGTAATGTCATGCTGAATCAAATGTATCAGAATTTGGTTCAACAAGCAGCAGATGAAAATATAAAATTATACTAAAGAAAATGTTGTTGTTATTAGTATAATGTGTTTCTGGGTGTTTCCATTTAATCATCAGCTATTTGCTGGTATTTGGTATTTCCAGAGCCCGTTCATTTGAAGTATACTGGCGTTTAATGCCATGAACCTGTCATGAAATAAGTGTAAGAAAAGCGTTAGTTTAGCGCTAATTTATATAGTACAGTCAATATGTTTTTAATAAAACATTGTTTAATACCTGGTTAAAATACATACCACTGACTGTCCTGTCTATTTATTCTTTTCTTTACAGACATTATCTTCCCCTCCTCTGTCTCTCAAGTGTTTCCCTCGTCGGTCTTCTATTCAATCCCCCCACCCCTGTTGGAGAAGAGGCTGTTGAGTCAGAGGAGGTCCCTACAGCCAAGGTTAGTGTAGGCTAAACTGAATAATCATCCTGGTTTGTAAAGCATTTATTTAGCTCTTTAAGGCCTCTGCTTCACAATCGTGCTAAATGCCTCCATGAATGATCACCGTCTTAGAGTAAATAAAAACATACGGTATATTTGTATATTTTGTGCCCCTAAAGCTAAACCACCCAACACACATGTATACATCAAATGCAGCTACATACACTGTATACACACAACATACATTGCATACATCCCAAGACAAATGTAATTACATAGACACTGTCACAATAATGCAAGTCATAAACAAACAGATTATATAAATTCACATAAATATTGATACAAATTACCATAAAATATACATGATGACATTAATAATATAACATTTTGTGATATCTTATTTCTATGCATCTTATTGTGTGTTTTGCATCTAATTACACACTGTCTCTCTGCCTCAGCCTGAAGGTAGCAGCCCAAAATCCATGACGGTGTTGAAGGATAAGATCAAGATGAAAGCAGCACAAACAAAGGAGAAGATCAGAGGGAAGACACCTGTGGCGGTGCCTAATTAGCATCCCATTTTATCCTCGTAGAACAACTTCCACCAGTCCAATATTGTTGGGATCTTTCAACATGGACACATTGTCATCACCTGGTCTGAGTGTATCCAGACAAGGAGAGTAAAACAATGTGCTATCAACACTGCCTCACAAGCCTTTTGTGTCTGTTGTGTAATAACCCTCTTTTGGAAATAATGATTAAATTAATATCTTCCCTATAATGTAACCATTTATTTTATGATATCATACACTTATTAGCAGTGTTGGGCAAGCTACATTGAAAATGTAGTGAGCTGAGCTACCAGTTACTCTACGTTAAATGAATCTTAACTACACTGATGCTACCCCAAGAGAAATGTAGCAAACTAAGCTACATGTAACACGGCAACGTTAGTTCACAACATTTAAGCTAATTTTTTTCCTACATTTTATTGTACCAATATTCAAAAGTGTAAGTCAAGCAAATAAACAGGGCAAAACTTATCAGTTCAACTGTTTATTAAACAATAAGATGTGTTCTCTGCTCTCACTGTTCTTTCTATCACGTAAACTCAGTCTTGTCTTTATTCCCCCTCAATCCCCTGCATCAAAGTCTCAGGCATCGGCGCAGTGATTGGTAGGCCTACGTCTACGTCATCACCGTCATACGGAAGTGCTTCTGTCGGCTACGCATGTAGCCTAGGTCCGTGTATGTGATGGCATCACGTATTGATTCTTAGCAGTGGTATGAGACTTAAGCTTGAGCTGCAGATTCAGAAACGCTTGGGGAAATGTAGCTTCTGTGGACGCTACTGCACTACTTGATCAATTAAAGATCTTTGCTACTGAAAAGCTATTTGATTCAGAAAACAGCGCCGCTACCACCGCTCTACTCAGAAATGTAACACTGCTTATTATATATGTAGGTCTATAGTATTAACCTTGCACAATAACTGTACTCTCAGACATTGATTAACATGATCATGAATGATCTTGTATTTAATTGTATGACATAAAGCTAATTTACTGTCCAAAACAATGTGTCAATCAATTGATCACCAATAATGAACAACTAATGTTAATGTTTTTGATGATACATAGTGTAGGGCAGGGGTTGCACTTTACAGAGTGCACCTGGTAGACTATAAAATGTGGTAAGGTGAAGAACGGGGGAGGACCTAGAGTTTTTGGTCATTAGGGTGAGGCAGGTGCACACACACCTCACCTACACAAGCAAACCAAACCAGAAACGAGGGTAAGACTGTATTTCTTTGTTTGAAGTTGTTCAATTGGTCAATTGTTTTATGTGTATTACATTTTTTTTTTTTTTTTTTACTATAGGCTTAAGTTTGTATCCCAGACAGTTAAAAGGACTGCATCAAGAATCGTTAGTCAAGCTAGTGCTGTGTTTGGGTGGGGGTGTGTGCATTCATTCCGTGTGCTTACAGTAATAGATTACCTTGTTTTCACAGAATCGCCACTTTGTTGCAGGACAGCATTCTCAGGGCAGCTTATAGGCCTCTGCCTTTGACATTCGAATCCTTCATCAGTTGGAGAAGCCCCCTTTGTCAGTAACCAATCAAGTTATAAAATGCTTCACTTTATTTCCTCTTAATGTTGCTATGGCATTTATATAAATATTGTATCCATATGGTCTACCTGTGTCTCTGTGTTGACCAACAAATTGTGAATATATTGCTATTCAAGCCTCACTGTAGGTCAACTCATAAGGCCCTACCTGGAGCAATGTGGGAATGGAAGTATCTTTGCCCTTTTTACACATGCAGTAGGCTATATCCCTGCATTTTCTTCAGGGACCATATGTGAATAGGAACAGAAGTCGATACTGCTGTATATCCGCTCCACCAATATCCTACTTCGCAACCTAGTACGAAAGCAGAACCAATGCAGGGACAAGCTCTAATTAAGTGTTCACCTAGTGAGCCAACCACAAGACTGTTATACAGTTAGTAATTACAAATAAATATTTTAAATGCCTTTACATTAGCCTAACTTTTTACAAGTTTTTCTGGTTTTGCTATACAATGAAGACATTAACAGTTTACCCGTTTTGTTGACTGTAACACTAGTCTTCCAATAATTTTCCATTAGCTTGCACACTTTTGATCAAATTCACCAAAATATCTCCTAATATTTCGCTACCTTACAGTTCTGTGTATGCTGAAACAATATTCCAGTACTTCTACAAAGCTCAGTGTCCGTAGGTAGGAACATAAACAAAGTGGCGAACACTGCTCACAACAAAGTCACAGTACAGGCAGGCAGCTACTATGCTTTGCAATGTGTTTCAATGTGTGAGGCGGCGCTGCAGAAGGATATTGTTTTAATTTGATCTAAAAGTTTGCAGGCATTCTCAAGAATAACTAAACATGCCTTTAAGTGATTAAGTACAAATCGAAATGCTTTTTTAAATTAAATCTATGATTTTCTACCACTGTGGAGGCATTATGTGATGTTGCTGTAATGAAAACAGCACAAAAACACAAAACTGTTAAAAAAAAATGTTAGAAAATGACACTACAGTCTGAAAAAAATTCCAGATTTCGAGAGACCATGCCAATTTATCCAGCAACATTGCATGCATTGCACTATGAATAAGTAAAAACTAAAGAGTAACATGTAAACTTATTAAATAATTTTTAGCACATGAAACCACTCAATGTTGACATTCAGATTTATTTCTGCTTATTCGCCTGGTCAATTCATAGGATGTTACATTATGCATTCCTTTGAATGCTTCTGTGAATATGCAGCTATATATATATTTCAAGACAGAAGGGTGTTTATGGAATGCTACTATAGCAAACATAAACTGTACTATTTTTATTATTTATTTTAGATAGGATTTTTTTATATGAATATATAAGTGTAAATCCTATTTTTACAATTGTATGTCACATGGCAAAATGATAAACATGCAAGACATTCGCCTATACAGTTTTCTATAATGTTCTTAATCAATTGAAACACTTAACATGCACAAATACAAATTATCTTGTCAGGAAAGGATTTGTTTAGTCTGAATGTAAAAGGTCATTCTGGTACAATTATTCAGCCACTGTTGTAATTGTCCGGTGTTTATTTATTTGAAAAAGATAGAGATCTCACTCAGAAGCATAAAAGCACAGAACAGCACATATTAGAACTGATGTATCCTTATAATTGACCATGAAAGTACCATGATTCAAAAACATTTGTTGGTAGAGTGGATTCTAAACTTTTCATGCTTTGAAGAAAATGGCTGCAATTCCATGGCATGCTGGCACAGTTTGATATACTGTTATGATTGGCCAGTGACTCATGTATTAGCTGTACCGTCCAAGAGAAAAGGAGCCAGAGTCGGTGGATTGCTTCTCATCGTATCTGACTGACAGTTGGGATCGATACAGCCCATTTGAATGGCAATCAAGCTCTCTGTCTGATACCTGAGAGGAAGAGAGAGAGAGGGTGGGGAGAAGAAGAAGAAGCAAACACTGTGTTTGTATAAACAAGAAGAACACTGCTAAACATGCACATGCATTGCTGTGCACACACGACATGCTAACTTGCTTGGTGATATGTGATTTAATGGTCTATTATGTGTTGTATTCTTGGGTTTGATCCCTGGTTTTGGCATGTAAGCAGTGTCTAACCCTCTACTTGCTGGAAAAGGAAGTATATTATTATAATTATTTGGATAAAAGTCTTCAATATTATCTAATTGTAAACTGGTTCCCAGTGATGGGCAAGCTACTTTGAAAATGTAGTGAGCTAAGCTACCAGTTACTCTACGTTAAATTAAGCTTAACTACACTGAAGCTACCCCAAAAGA
>JAODUH010066245.1:0-16975 GCA_027564835.1 Typhlichthys subterraneus
TCAGACTACTTATTGTCACTTTAACTAACTCTATCTATGACTGAGCTCAGACTACTTATTGTCACTTTAACTAACTCCGTCTATGAGTCCAGACAACGTATTGTCAATTTCTTTTACAAATGATTACTCATGAGGAGATTCCTGGGTGTTCCTCAAAGCTTTCCTATGGAACAAGATGAACCCTGGAACATTTGGTAAACAAACACATATGGATGTTGCTTTTAGCCAGAGTGGCTTGTTAAAGGTCTTTGCTACAGGCAGCCTTTAACCAAGTGCGTGAAATCGACGTCACAGGATAATATCACCGCTTAAAACAATGCCTTGCCTCAGGTCAACTGGAAATATTATGCCTGTTTATGTGTGCACTGAAAATGCACACCTAAACAGGCAGTTGTTGTAGTTGTAGTCATATGGAACAATAATTAAAATATTAAACAAAACATATTACATTAATTAATTTCTGAAATGGCAAATTGGCTTCTTACTGTAGTGAAAGAAGCAAACTACGGTATCTAGCATACTGTCTATATGTGCACACACACACACACACACTCACTCATACACATCACTCAGCAACACTGACAAATACTGTAATAGAATCTGTTAATCACATGCGTGTGTATTATATGACTGTTGCAGAGCAACGTGCAAGTCATAGATAAGGCATATCAAAATGTTCCCAATAATTACTTGCAACAACCCACTGATTCAATTAATGCAAAGAATTAAAACATTTTTTAAACCACAAGCGACGATAGCAATCAACATAGCCTCAACACAAATCTATACAGATTATGCTTGTATGGCTGCAGCGATCAAAGAGACAATGTATAATTTAACAAAAAGAAACAATTATACAGTTCATGAGAAGCACTGATAACTGATCATATTTTATAGATACACCAGCCTCATCTAATCCATATTTCAGAATATAGGATATTTAGACTTCTTCGATTCTGCCATTTCCTCACAGAAAGAGTGGCTGCCACCTGTGGAACCAGAGGGTTGATTTAAGGGCCTGTTTACAGAAGATAAGCCCTCCAATAAGTCTGAAGCAAACACACTCTTTCACAAACAATCATTAAAATGTCCGCTTCTCACTTTTTCTGATTTCTCCTGTCTTTTTCAGCTACTTTACAGTTCCGTTTCAAGTATTTTCAGCTACTGCGTCTACACCTATACTCGATGGCTTTTCTGACTGTCTCCAGTGCATCATTGTGTTGTTCAAGTGGGCTGAGAGAGTAAACGGTTGATTATGTTATGGACACATATTAAACCCATAGACACTCAGGCTATGGGTTCAGGGTATCAGGGTGGCATTTACTTCAATGAATGCAACTGCTGTTTATTCTGCTGTACCTGCCACTCCTCCTAACAATAGTAGACACTTATCCACACTAACATCACTGCACCTTTTTATTTGTGAAATAATGTGTAGCACTAAGATCATTTGTACTATCAACCTCATTATAATACAATTATTAATACATTATAAATATTATACATATTGTATTTACCAGAATAGGGCACACATAATGTACTACGTACTGTATACAGTATGCCACATAAAGGGAACACAATAATCTCCATACAAATCCCAAATACCCACATCTCTCTCTCTCTGTACATTTATGGAGAAAACATTAACCTATTTATGACAAAATCAATAGCAAATAATGTATGTGCTGGACAGGGATTGTATTATGTATAGTGTTTTTTTGTTTACATGTTTTTAATGTGTTTTGTTGTTTTGTTATTATATTTTAAGATGGCTGTGCCAATACAAGTTTGGTTAAAGGTCAAATGAAGGTCTTGCTCTCGAGTGCATACTTCTCACTTATATTCTTATATTCAATAAATTGCAAGCTGGCCATCGAAATATTACTGTATCACCAATTGACCTGTAAATGACTCTATCATGCCCCCAAACAAGGAATGTGCCATTGATCACACATGGACGTAAATTACACTTTTCCCTGCACTCTGATATAATGACTGAGAGCCTCAGGCCCGACCCACATTGCTTAGATGAATGATAGCTCTGTTGATGTGGATTTACCATATGCCCCCATTGCAGAATATCTTCATTCTGAGGGTTCTACTTACTGAAGGCTATTAACATAAAGCCATCAATACCATGAAAACCTTGGCTGTTGATCGAGTCATCATTAGCATGAAGTAGTCTTTCTATTGAATAGATCTACTCCACCCCAGATCATAATTTAAAACACCTGCCACGACAAGCAGCACATTTTGAGTTGCTCAACAGCGCCTAAGCAGGGATGCATACAGTACATGACTAAGGGCGCTCTCACACTTGGCCCAGTTGCCTTGAACTGTGCCCGAGCATGATTGTCCCCCCTCCACACTCCCCCAGGCCTGCACTCACACTGCAGTTAACATTCAGGGCCAGGGCACGCTTACTCCAAAGCATTAGGTTGGCTACTTGGCTTCAGGTCATTTATTTGGGCCACATTTTGACACATACATATATACTTATTCTATCATTACAAAGCCTTTGCAATTCCTTTCAATGCATTGCTCTTTTTTACATTTTACAGATAATTTCTACTTTAATATGTAATGTGGCCATGGGTAAAACAAGTGGAAGACCAATAGGAGGGTCTATCACATGATGATATGATATATATATATAATTTCTCATTAGAGTAATGTTTTTTCTGTGCCTTTCAATTAGTTAAATGCTGAAAAATGAATACAGTCAAAATAGAATGGAGTTCAAAAGAATGGAAGTCACACCTGCCCATAGCAAATCATATTTGCACATTTAGACATTTAGCCAAAAAAAAAACAGATCCTATAATATACCAATGCTAACGTGGACCTATTGTCTTTTAATATGCATAAATTATAGAATATTATGTTTTTAGACAGAATAATTTCTTATGGAAATTAATTATTTCCAAAAGGGGTACAGATGGGTTGGCACTTAATACAGGACTATGAGGACTAATGGCTGCATATAATTCTGTTGTTTAAACTATTTATCAGTATTTTAATAATGTATGATAATTCATTCTGTTTGTCTGAAACAATAAAGCACATTTCCATATGTGTGAAGCTCATCTAACCACATATTTAGAGATGAAAGTGATTGCTGTGAATAGTGAAGAAAATGTATTTGTTATCCCTGTATTGATCCTACCCAAGGAAATACAGTACATGAAGTATATTGTTTTCTTCCCTGTATATGTTTCATTCCATTACATTTGAAATGTTTACACTACATACTGTAGGGAGCTTTACAACTTAAATTAAAGAGAAATTCCACATTCTTACTACTTTGGCAAGCTTCAAGGGATGTAAAATGTGTCTAGAATGTCAGTTGGCTTCTTGGATGACCTCGTTCCAATGGTTTCCATCAAGGACAGTGACAAGATTCGTCTCATAGAAATACTGCCCACAAAAAAAAACACTGTCATGCTCTGCTAGGTTGAAGACGCCCCTGAGGACTAGCTTCTAAGGACGCTGTGTCATGTCAATAGAAAGGTTCAGGGGAAAAGGTTATTGCTCGCAATCTGGTGGTGGAAAACACATGATAAGACTATGCCAGCAGGCATTATGGTGGTCCAATTACTGTGTATATTCCAGATGGTCTAAATAGGTAGAACCTCAAACAATTAATTACTGACTAAAGCTGTAGCCAGCATTTCTCTTTAAAATGCAAGGTGGGCACAATATCCTGTCTATGGTTATTAAAAGAAGGGATATTGAGATGAATTACATGCTGGACAAACACAATCCTGAAGCCACTGAAAATGACTAATTGTTGCTCCTCAGTCAGACGCAATACTGGTCTCTACCGTACATGTCAATGTTTCCTTCGATGTTCGCATTTCTTAAAAGGACAGCTTTACAGCAGCTGTCATACTTGATCTTAGTTATAAAAAAACAAATTCCTCTCAGGGGCTTTTTTTTGGCCTGACATGCTATTTGTCTCCGTCACTTCCATGTCTGTACCTTTAATCTCACCCTCTCTTCTCTAGCTGCCTCGTGGACAGAACAAAGTGCATTAAAACATAATCGCCTTCCCTTTGTCCTGACAAAACTGTGCCAGCTACCCAATGCTCTGATGCCAGGCCTCAAACGCTGGTCACTGACTGTATTCCACCTTATAGCAGGTGAAGGGGATTGAACCGTTTCAGTTGAGAAAATGAAGTTGTCACCCAGGGAGAATTTAATGAGGTGTTCAAGGTCCGGTGGGGGTGGAGGGTGGGGCGGATAGCCCCCTTACATTTATGCCACCAACTTGGAAGGACAAGGTTGGGTTCAGTGGAGGACAAAAAGGAAATGATCCATTTTCCTCAACAGATGGCAGTCAAGCAGCAACAGCTTTCATCTTCTGTGTTAGATAGTCAGGACAACTATCCTTTCCTACACTGAGAAGATCATTGTGAGCTGGCCACCATTTCTATTGTGTGATAATTAAGTTGATACATATCATGTATGACAAGGTCCCATTACACGGTAGGATCCAAGGGGTCAGTAAAGAGTCTTCAAACATCTCCACTTTCGACAGATACAGTACATTTGCTTCTGCTTTAATAAGACCTACGTGTGTCTTCAGAGAGAGTGATCTGTTTTTACCAGTCACATGTGTAAAGATAGAGAACAGAGCATAGGTTGGCACACAGGGAAGGGGATTATAATAACTGATTGCAATTAAAGAGAAGCGGCACGTTGCGAGTCAGAAACAGGCCAAGGCGTAATCTGGAAGCTCATGTGATCATTGAGGTAGAAGTGCGGAGATGGGTCGACCGTCTGTAGATGTAACCAAGCCAGAACATAAAGGGATTTAACTGTACTGTTCCGCGGTGCTGAGCATAACACGCTTTGATGTCGTCCATTTTTGCAGGGGACATGCTGGAATTATGGGAATGATTTGTCTGAAATACAGAGAGGTACTCTGCAAGAGCTACCTCCTATTGCTGTAAGCAGACTGTAGAGCAGGGCATTATGGCACATGGGGCCCAATTGTAAGAATTATTCAGTTCTTTTAACAAAAAATTATTATTGCAGTTGATGCATAAAATCTGTTTAATATCCATCTAATAACTGTGGGATTACAGACATTAGGCCACTGTTATGGACGGACGGAACATTCATTTTAAATAATATTTCATCTATCATTTGCAGTGTAAGATACATTACCAAAGAGGGTAATCTGTTAGTTTAAATGGCAACACATTCATTTCAATGAAGAATCATTAATAACTGTCTACTAAACCAAACTAAAAATAAAAGAAAATATGCTTTAAGTGAAGTATACACATTACACATTAAGTACACTTGCTCTCTGGCTGTTATGGTGAATAATGCTGGTACTGGAGCCAAATGCTGTGAATGATCAAAAATAATATGCCAACAGATTTCTGAAGAGAGAAGATGTACAGTTGGCTTTACAAAATAAAAACAATAACATACAGTTTGATGCGTAATAAGAGAAGATGTGTTATTAAAGTTTGTGTGTAGTGGATATGTTTGCTTTTGTTCAATACTCAAGTCTCTGATAGTTCAACTATGGATTACATGCAGGCATTATTTGCATTAAATGCATTAAAAAGCAATTATGTGAACAAAATGAGCAGGCCTTGTGTGTCTAATGCATTAAGGCTTTTTCACACCCTATGACCTTGACTGTTGTATTTTTCCACAGCGACGCTGTGATATTTCACTTTCAGAGCTATTTTTTTTTTATTAAGTCACTCAAACAAAAGTCGCGACTCGGCTCATCAAATCCTCAAGGTGCAGCTGAAAGCAATTACAGAGACTCTATAGGTGAAAGAACTAGCCAAGGCCTTTCCCTATTCCCTAATAAAGGCTTGTCTTACAAACAAGATGAATCATGTTCTTCTTTTCCCTAAGCCTCAGCACTTTGCCGAGGTCTCTCAGACTAGCATTGTGCGCTCATTAAGTGTACAACTCACCCGCCACAGCCAAATAGTTCAGATTTCCAAGTAACTATAGCGGCTGGGAGATGTAGGTTTGGGAGCATGGTGTCCCCCCCCCCCCCCTCTCTTTATTCTCTCTCTCACTATCTCTCTCTCTGCCTCTCTCATTGTGCTTCTAAAAGCATGTAGCCTACCTAATTGAAGATATTAGACAGTTTAAATAGATGCAGGCATATGTTTTATAATTGGGGAAACATGCAATATTCCAACATGTTTCTCAGGACTAGCCCCGCCTAAATAGTAATACACCAACTCATTATGCCTTGTGCCTGTACGCACCATATCTATCAGTGTTGCGAGGTGTGCCATTCCATATGCCAGCCGGGGGGCAGAGCAATCTGTTATTGTTATTACACACAGGCTGGCACAGTGGTGCCATGTGTAAGGTAGTTACATTAGCAATACCTTGAACTATGTTTGCAGGGCAGAGTCAACCTTATTCTGGAATACACAATTGAACAAATTAGCTAACTAGAGTCTATTTCATGGCTAATGACTTTGTATTGGATTCATGTGTATTTATTATATTGTGTATTACTGAAAACTAATCTTAAAGTCTGAGTAATGTGTGCCATAGCTCTGTAGAAAGATTATATTTAAATTGTCTTCTTAGAAATACATCCCTTGTGTAGATCTAAACTGTCTGTATTGAGGCAAATTGCTTATTGACAAAACAGCGTTTGGGGTAAAGAATTAAAAAAAAAACCCCGAAAGTTAGAAAGCTATGTACGTACTCTATCAGGATGTTAATAAAAAATACAATTTAAATCTTAATACATGTTTGCATGCAGTGAAATGAATGTGTCTTACCACAGGCAATCAGAAAATAATACTTCATGCTGTTGGAGATGCAAGGCTGATCGCTGATCTGCTACATCCTGTATATTTGTGTCTACCCACAAAGAAGACATTGCTCCAACGCCATCACAGCTGTGCAACACGACTGCACTAACAACTGGCAGGACAATCACATCAAGGAAAAAACAATGTCTGAGATTTACGGCTTCCCTACAGACCCAAAGAGAATTGCGTTCATTAACAATAGCCAATAGGACCAAGACGTGGACAACGCCACCCCAGTAGGTGTGTTCATCTGTTAATGCAACTGGAGGCTGTTAGCTAGTTACCTAGTCTGGTTAATTAACCCCTCGAGGACTGGAATCGAGGCTGTGATCTCAATATGCCTACTGGGCTCAATCAAGGCCACAAACTGAACATTGTATATGGCGTAAAACTGTTGTAGTAAACACATTCCCATCCTGGTGCCAAACCCTGGGGGCTCTTAATCAAACCACAGTGCACTAATGATGGTGCCTCTGCAGAAAGGCAGAGCAAGGAGTAAGGAGACAAAACACAAAATGAGTGTGAGCACAGAGGCATTGATTGTTGCAGAGCCATACTTAGTCTTCCTGTATGGCCCTTTGTCTGCACTCTGTGACATTTTGCTTCTCCTGGTCGAGACTCTTGTTCCAAATGACCAGACAAAATTACATTGTAATGTGATCACACTGGATGGTGTTTTAAAGCGCTACTGAACCTTAGCTCTATCTATCTCTGAGCCTGACTCCACCCACTACAACTTTGAAAAATGCCTCAAGGAGCCGAGTAAGGGGAGGGGCTGAGAGGGGGACCCCCATTAACTTTAGTGTTAACATTTGAATTTGATTACATATGAGCGTACTAAGTATACCGTTGAAAACCAGCTAGTCCTGATGTGATTTTTTATGGCTATGACGCGTAGCTTCATCATTGTTTTCACAAATCACCACCTCACTCATGATTGGTGCGTGACAGGCTAGTTAGCTGTGTTCATTTGCCATTCATATCCAGTGTTTCTCAAGTTATTATTCACCTTTCTTGTTGTAGAGTTTGATACAAAATTAAATAAAATTCAATTTTATAAAGTGGTCAGCTGTTTCAAATTCAAGTGGTCAAATGTGTTTGTTTGCACTCGCTACTCATACACCTTAAAACCACAGAGATATGGTTACAACACGTCATTAGTTCCTAAAATTATCTTTCAATATATCCCTTATGCAAATACATGTGGCTACAGCAAAATGCCATGGGCTGCCATACTATATATAATCTTCACTCACACACTGCTAAATCAGTTGCAAACACACACATTATCACACGGGTGGGGAAAGGCAGAGACAGCCCCCTTCATACTGACATGGGCAGCACATTTATCATGTCAATCATCCCAAGGGCCCGCCTCAAAATTACATCCACAAGACACAGCGAGGACATCAATAATTAAAGGCCTGTTCCCTTGTGTGAGGTTCCTAAATGATAGATGACAGGCCTTAGACGGAGCGCCTCAGCAGCTGAGTCCTGCAGCCCTTTGAGTGCAGGTGGCAGCGGCGGTCAAGGGCAGGGCAGTCAGGAAGGTACATGCATTCTGGGATAAAACAAGTTGTCTAGGATCTGGGTTCAATGACGGGCCAGACAAAATCTGAACACGTACAGTAAACCCTCTATCATCAGCAACAGACTTTTCAAAATTCTGAGCTTACACATCCGCTAGAGATATCTTCTTTCAGAAGCACTGATGCAAACAAAAAATGGTATCTGAGGTTCTGTTAATTTCATGATGTCATGTATTGTGTGTGTCACTATTTTCAGTTATAATTGTGTTATTTTTCTGCAACAGACCACAGAGCCAATATCCTTCAGCTTTGGGCCTGCCATACTTATCAGTGAATTAATGCTTAAATCAGCTTTGGTTTGTGCCAAAGTATATCTTAAAACTTGTAATGTTAATATAATTTATATTTAATTATATTATTAACATGTCAGTATAATATATTAATGCATTTATGTGTGATATGCTAAATGCCTTGCTACTAGCTGAGGATAGAATTAAATTAATAAAAGACCCCAGTGAGTTACAGGAGGCAGAAGGTGAAAAACAAAACCTACTTTCTCCTTGATGCACTGTTTTTCACGAGCCAAAGTCAAATTCACAGTACATTAAACCCAACGTACCTCTAGATAACATTAAAGGGGAATTACGGCTAATTATATCTGTTTTTTTTGGTTTTTGTTTTTTTGCTTTTTTGTTTCAGACACCATCACTCACTTCATCCACCACAAAAGAAAGAAGAACACAATCTATAGAGAGTATACTGATTTGTGAGGTTTACAGTCAGACCAAGTGTAGCTAACAGGTGTGATTCAGCATCTGTACTGCCTCAGCCCACCCTACCAAATTTTCTACTCCATCTCCTGCACCATCCATCCCCACCTCCTCTACAAACAATTACCAGAGAACCACTGAACACAATGAGCCATTCAAGTATGGATTTAACCTCCAAATACACCATGCAGGCACGCATGCACGCACAAACGCACACACACAATGTGCAGACACATTTCCACGTGCCCATATCACACACAAATGTTGATGATATTCAAGCCCCATGTAACACAATATAACAGGATACGTGCAGCTGAATGGGAGAGGAAGTAGGTATAGAGATGGTAAGTAGTTAAGATCTGATGCATGGCAGATTGAATATCCTGCCAAAATATATTAATCTTTACATTGCCAGAAAACATACAATATGTTTCATCATGTTTTGTGTTGCATTTTCACTGTGGTTGATAGTATGTCTAACAGGAGTAAATCATTATTTATACCAATCTATATACCTTAGGAATACAAATTTTATTTTCATTCTTGTTTAACTGAAATAACTCCTGCCTGACAACATACTGTATAATATAATTAATATTCTTAGTGATCATTGTATACATACTGTACATACTGTATACAAATGATCAATGGCTTATTTGTAATGACTATTATAAAGTATTTTATATATTATCTGCACTATGCACTATCCACACAGACCTGGATACTATAATTCACAGGCCACAGTTCTCATTGTAAATAATACATGACTATAAGCCACATATTTTTTAGGCGGTGCACCAATACAGATACTGAACAGTTCTCATGATTATTATTTAACGTGGATCTGAAAATGACCAACATATGCCTAATTGTTCTCTCTCTCAAAGCATAGATCTGCCTTTAGCGAGTACAATATGTGCCTGCCCAACACAAAAATGAAACTGCAGATCCCGCACATGTCCAACACAATCCTCTCAGGCTACTGTGTTGTGTTCAAATTCTTTGATGTGACAAAAGCCACGTTTAGTGCATGAACATATAGCTTAGCGATCAAAGGGGATTTCCTTTATCGTTGCATTGGAAGGTGTTGAAACAGCGGCGCAGTGGCTTAATAGGCCGGCCGCATGTTTACACTTGAATAGTTATGGCTTGATGATGTGAGAATCCCTGGCACTGCTACTGCAATTAGGTCTATAGCTGAATAGAGCAAGCGAGATGAGAAATGATCTGGCATGCATGTAAATGGGCTGCAATGAGAGTAGACGAGCGCATTGTGCACACACATTTTACCTTTACCAACTTTTTCATTTGATGTGTACCCAGCACTTTAAAAGACTTCCCGGCCCTCTCTAAACTCTGAACATGTGTGACAGTTCTCTTCTTTCTGCTGACAGCTCCAGGATCATAACATATTGTAATATAAGATAAAATGAGCCTCAATTTGCATCTCTTAGTGGCCCTGCTGAACGTGACTCTGTAGCAAAGAACATTGTGCTATATTCACGGCAAGAGATGGGATTAGGCCGGCCCTGAAAGATGTACTCATTCACGCGTGACCCTCTTCAATATGTCACCGCAAAAACCTTCAAGCACTAAGGAGTTTAGTTGTGTAGACCTGTGGCCCAAATCTTGCTCCTTACACTGTAGTGGAACAATTCTCCCATTTGTTGTTGTTTGTTTGGAAGACTTACATAGTAAAGCACTGTTTCCTTGATAATAATACAGAGTATAAAATAATGTTTACAGTATACAGCTGACATAGCTGTGTATTTTAATAAGCAACATCCAGATACAATCATGGAGCTTCAGAATAAAGATTCTCCAGTTGTGTGCTTAATTCTGTTTGAAGTTAATGGACTGATGTCTTTCATTCATCCTACATTTATCTCTGCAAAATAAATGACAGGAAAAACCAAACCAGACAGAATTGACCCCAGGTTTGACCAATCAAATCGCTTGTTAAATAAAAAGTGAAATGTGTTTTTTGACCTTGAAGGGAAAAAAAAAAAAAAAAAATAAAAATATATATATATATATATATATATATTAATTTTTTTTCCTATTCCCTGTCTCTGGCTGTCTGTGCTGCGACTCTGTTTTTGAGTTTCCTGCGAAGTGATTTTTCCTCTGGACTTAGATGCGTAAGTCATATATATATATATATATATATATATATTCTAAACTAAATCTATCCTTCTAGCCACCAGTGTACATTGTTGTACCGCCGGTCTAAACATAAGCATTGTGTTTCCATCAGAACTTGCAGGCATTTAAGCGATTAGCAGCCTCTGTAGTACAGATGCAGCCCAGCCAAGCCCGTGCCCCGTCCGTTCAATTTAACGGCGTGTTGCTCCCGTCTTCTTAAACTGTTTGCCCCGTGCCGTTCCTAAGCAGTGCAAAGTTCCCGCTTGCCATCCCGTTTGAGGAAGGGGACGCGCGGCCGCTTTCGGAACGGGTGACCATTTCCCTCTCGCTTCACTTAGCTCAGATTTAATTACCTCCGGATGTGCCGACTTCCCTCAAGGGGAAGACTGCCGAAGACAGTCAGCCAGGCAGGGTCCCCCTCCTGTCAGGCTATTGAAGGCTATGCTAACTACACGACAGTCAAGCTAGCACAGAACACCAACGCAGGGTTGACGTTCTCCCCTCCCCCTTCCCTCTCACCACCACCATTAGGTGCATATAAACCTACGCTGGGATTGTTTTGAGCGCTACAGGTAAACACTTCCCACCCATTCCACCCCTCACTTTATTGATATCCCTCCCTCCATCACCCTACACCCCGATTTTCACTCTGCCGCCTAATTGGGCCCTACAGTTAAACAACTTTTAGGGCTTCTGTTTACCCCCAATGCGAAAGGAGGAAGAAGAGAGAGAGCGAGGGGAGGAGGAGACTGGGAGAGAGAGAGAGAGAGAGAGAGAGAGAGAGAGAGAGAGAGAGAGAGAGAGAGAGAGATTAATATTCATCTTATACAAAACTATGACAAACAGTGTTTGCTGACACACCATTATTCAGCACTGGCTACTTGTCTCCACATTGGATGGCAAGCAGCTGAGGCAAAGACACACAAACACACACTCTGACACAAAGAGAGTGATAGCACATGCAGTATTATGTGTGGTGTGTGTGTACAGTAGATAGCACGGTGGTCCCAGGCTCTGTATCAAGCCGTGCCAAAGTGGCATCTACATTTAAAAAGACGTCATCAGTCTGTCGTGGCCCGGCATCTTCCGTGCAGCCGGTGATCCACGAGCACCGCTGCACATCGGTGTCAGCAGCACCAGACAAATGCACCTGCCCCGCAAAATGCTTGTACAAGCACAAACACATCCGGACAATTCATCTTCCTGACGGAAAATGCATCAGAATATGAAAGCGTGTCAACTGCAGCCATTTTGTTGGGTATCGCATCTGACAATAACACATAGGGGGTAGTTGGGGGAGGGGGTGCTGGGGAGGGTGTTGATAGCCAGAGAAAAGGGAATTTAAAGTAGAAAATAGCAATTTCAAACTAAAATCCGTTCATGTTTAATATCCGGTTGGCTTTCCTCAGGCTATGCACATTTCAAATGTGAAGGAACAATTCCACAGTTTGTTCTGCCATATTATGACGCCTATGGTCACAGATAATTTGTTCATTGAAACTTAATATGAAATCTAGAGCACAATACTCTGCTAGCAACTGTCATGTTTCTTTCTAAAAAGCATTTATCCAGCTTTATGCAGATATCTACAAAGTTATCACAGCTATAGTGCAGTGTTACAAAATGTTTGTTAAACTGAAGAGCATTTTAAACTGTTCAGATAAAATCAGATAAGTGACATTGTCTGTGCCGAAATAAGGCCTAAAATCATACATGAATGTTTAATACATTCGAATTGATAGATTTTTGTTATTGTTTCCCTGACCCACTTAGTACTTTACTTTAAAATCATGCACTTGACTTGAACATGCGTTACTTCTTG
Organism: Typhlichthys subterraneus; assembly: GCA_027564835.1. Lineage (NCBI taxonomy): Eukaryota > Metazoa > Chordata > Actinopteri > Percopsiformes > Amblyopsidae > Typhlichthys > Typhlichthys subterraneus. The sequence goes on from JAODUH010066245.1 coordinate 13,082, forward strand.
ATTAAATATTAAATTTCCGCTTCCCAACCATCTCCCGTGTCTCTTTATTAGCTCATCCGATTCTTGAACGACAAGCGCAATATCTTTCCTAAAGCACTGTAACATCCATTCACCCCGTCGCTGTGCTGCACACAGCCCACTATGAGCTTCGTATAGAGTGCATTAATCCTACGGGGCTCCCTTTAGAGTAATTTATTCACAGTCGGGGGGATAGAAGCAGCGCAGTCAAGGGTCAGTACTTGGCCACCCGTGTCGTCATAACCCTGGGCTTCCCTCAACCTGCACTACAGGCCACACAGAGGTACAGTCACACACGCTGCCACTGTAGAACTGCCTGCCATTGGGTGGTCATTCACTTTAAAACCAATTTGAAGCTGTCTCACTTAGTTGATCTACAGGGCTGTTTGAATACATGTGGTCCATGGAGTTCATTGAAATAGGCAAAAACTTTACATTTTTGTTTGGCTTCTAATAGGTGTGCATGGACCACAATAATGTAATATTCATGGGTGTATCAAATTAAAGCAATGTCTATATGCAACCAAAGGCTCACATATTGCAGTTACATAAGATGTACTCATATACTCATACTCAACTGCAGATGTCGATCAACGGCTTTATAGTGGCAGGAATCCATCTTAGAAATACAATCCTACAGGTCTATAAAATTATACTGTTGAGCTCCAGGCAATTATTTGTCAATTTAATAAAACCTTAATTTCTCATTTATTGTTTATAACCTAAAAAGCTAATGCCCTTTCACTTTTATGACAATAATTTGCCAGCCTCTCCAGCCTATAAAAGCCACCCATCTTCGAGAGGATGCATTGACCTGGGATTGGCTGTTCAATCTGTGGATTCTCACGTAAAGCAGGTTCGCTAATAGTTATGCTGCACCCCAAAAAAGGGGTTGCCCTCTTTTCACCCATCTCTGTGGTGGCCTGTCAGCTTGGCTGCTCTGCCTATGCCCCTCTATCATTGCTGGCAAAGCTGCGTTACTGGTTCTTCCTCATGGAACCTAAATACTGCATAGGGAGTCATACAACCAAAACAATGATGAACAGATCATGCTATGCTTAGGGATCGATGCATATAATCAATACAGTGGGTTATATTTTGCTTTTAAAGGGCTAAAGCGATACTTGGTTCTTCTTTAATATGTCTCTGCAGGTTATTTGGAAGCACTTTGAAGAGTGAGTCCTCTTCTAAACATTTACACTTCAGAAACAACATTTAAAACTTCTCAGAGGTGGTTTAATGCACTTCAATTGTGTTCTAAACTTTTGAATGAATGCTTTATAGAAGGCTCCATCACATCCTTGTACAGGGTCAATTCTCTGGAGAATCCAGACTTTCTCAAAAAAAATTTCAGGTGTAAATGCAGCCACATTTCTGTCATTGCATTACACCTCCGGCAGAAGCCACACTTTTCATCCATCTCAGTGTAATGGAAGACTTAAGTGCCCCAAGATTGTTTGGAAACTCAAAAGCATATTCTATTTTTTATTTATTTGTGTAACTCTTTTCTTTAATCACGCAGCCTCCAATTCCCTGCTCACATATACATTACAAATACACCAAACACAACATCATTTCACCCGCCCGTGCCGTTTGGATATGATCTTTTCAGCATTGTGAAATCAACTCCCGGCGTTTCAGGTTATTGCCACTAGAGCTGAGAGGTGGGTGTGGCGCAATGTAGATGGATGAACTCTCTCTCGGCTCTCCAGCCCACATTCAGTTCAGCAGAAGTGTACTATCGCATGTGTAGCCAATCCCAGGAGATGTTTTCTGACTTCTGAAGCTAGCAGCAGGCAGACAATGACAGCAACGCCGGGTGCGTCCATTAAGACTGTCAGTTAGCGGGCCTGTTGATTAATTGCACACTGCATGGTGGCAAATTAAGGCAGTTCTAAAGCCTATAACAACCCACCCCCCCTCCCACACACACACACACCTAATGAAGTAAGAGTGGAGAGGGAAGGAGACATGCACTAGCGTGTTTATCACAATGTCATGCGTGTCATAGAGGCTCTGACACGTGCGCGGTGGTAGTGTGCTCATAGCACGGGGCGGGCGATGTGTTTGCACGTGTGTGACGTGCAGGCGTGTTGATGCTATTGACGCCATACCGATTTACGTCTTCATTTGTAGCTCTGGCGCGGAACACAATGGGACTATTGTGTATCTGTGTCTATGCAGGAATTTCACTGGTCGTGATATATATGGTTTTGCAGTTCTTTCTTTTGTGTTTGTGTGCGTTACTTTTCAACAGAAGAGATGCTCAAAACAAACAAAACAATCCAGAAAAACACGTGTCAAAAATGTTGCATTTTAATGAGGGAAATAAGTATTTGACCCCTCTGCAAAACATGACTTAGTACTTGGTGGCAAAACCCTTGTTGGCAATCACAGAGGTCAGATGTTTCTTGTAGTTGGCCACCAGGTTTGCATAAATCTCAGGAGGGATTTTGTACCACTCCTCTTTGCAGATCTTCTCCAAGTCATTAAGGTTTAGAGGCTGACGTTTGGCAACTCGAACCTTCAGCTCCCTCCACAGATTTTCTATGGGATTAAGGTCTGGAGACTGGCTAGGCCACTCCAGGACCTTAATGTGCTTCTTCTTGAGCCACTCCTTTGTTGCCTTGGCCGTGTGTTTTGGGTCATTGTCATGCTGGAATACCCATCCACGACCCATTTTCAATGCCCTGGCTGAGGGAAGGAGGTTCTCACCCAATATTTGATGGTACATGGCCCCGTTCATCGTCCCTTTGATTGCAGGCACTGCAAGAATTCAAACCTTAACGGCGTAGTGTGTTACCACTTGTTTTCTTGGTGACTATGGTCCCAGCTGTCTTGAGATCATTGACAAGATCCTCCCATGTAGTCCTGGTATGATTCCTCACTGTTTTCATGATCACTGCAACTCCACGAGGTGAGATCTTGCACGGAGCCCCAGGCTGAGGGAGATTGACAGTTATTTTGTGTTTCTTACATTTGCGAATAATCGCACCAACTGTTGTCACCTTCTCACCAAGCTGCTTGGCAATGGTCTTGTAGCCAATTCCAGCCTTGTGTGGGTCTACAATCTTGTCCCTGACATCCTTATAGAGCTATTTGGTCTTGGCCATGGTGGACAGTTTGGAATCTTGCATCTTTCTGATTGAGAGGGGGTCAAATACTTATTTCCCTCATTAAAATGCAAATCAATTTATAACATTTTTGACATACGTTTTTCTGGATCGTTTTGTTGTTATTCTGTCTCTAACTGTTCAAATAAACCTACCATAAAAATTATAGACTGATAATTTCTTTGTTAGTGGGCAAACGTACAAAATCAGCAGGGGATCAAATACTTTTTTTCCTCACTGTATCTTCAATCGGCTCTGTGTTGCACTGCACAGTATGTCATGTAGCAGGGAATAAAACGTGTGCATTAAATAAAACATAATATTGTATAATATGGCATGTGTGTGCATATCATACACACCTAATGACAATCTTGCATACAACTGCCAGCAAATTATAAATGCAATGACTATTCTTGCAGTACTCACCCAGCCACACCCTTTTTAAAATATGGTTTGCACTCCTGAAGTGGACCCCAACTAACATTATGCAGCTACAGTAGAATATATGATCTCTTAACAAACAAGTAAGAATTTGTTTCCTACCCTGAAGGGAAATGAAGACTCTTAATACTATCAGACAATGCAATGCTAATATGGTAAGCTGTAATGGGAAACAAGGCCAACACTAACTAAATATATGACATCATACAGTAGTAGGGGTGCACAATATATTGATTCAGTATCGGTATCGCAATATCACATTGCGCAATATCATATCGAAGATGTTGCAATATTCAGTGTATTTTGTGGAGAGATGCGTCCA
>JAODUH010066256.1:0-16975 GCA_027564835.1 Typhlichthys subterraneus
TACATGAGGGGAGGAGGGGGGGGGGGGTCATCCCATGAAGTAGTGTCTTACATCATCTTAAAGGAAAATTACATTTAAGGCCAGACAAAGTACATTTGGAATATTATATGTATGTCTCAAATATTTGCCTATTTAAAATCGTAGCAAATGTCACTAACTGTAGCACTATAGAAGTATTGTTTAATAAATCTAGTTCAATGCCTATGGGTGTTAATGTGAATGTTTAATTATTGGCAACTGTGCATTTTCTGGTATAGTCGTTCTTATTTTGCATCAATGTACCTTTTGTTTTAATCTTCTCCCCCCTACGTGTTACTGTTCCCCTTCTGTTGCTTCATGGTTACCTGCTGAGTTTATTACAGGTTACACCTGTTTCTAGATTTGTCCTTGCTCCTTGCCTATGCTGATTTTCACTTGCCCATCATTGTATTCATCCAATGAGCTAATTGTTCTAATTCGTTTCCTTGTGTATTTAAACCCTTGTGCCGGTTTTGTTCTGGTTGGTTGATGTTTGTGTCAGTGCATGTTGTGTACACTCTGTTTGGCTGCAGTTGTGTCATGCACTTGACACATTCAACATTAGCAGCAGCACTACCAACTGACACCAACTGACCTAAGAATTTGGTTTGTCAATAGTCTATCACTCCTTCACCCCTAGATACTGTAGCTGCTGTTAATAATGCTAAAGATAATCTACAGGTACACTGATTTTAGCACCATTCAGGAACAGGGTCAAGCTATAGGCCTTATATACAAACTGTCTCACAACTAACCATAATCTTTAAAAATAAAAATAAAAGAAACAACAGTTTGAAATGAGCTATTATCTTAAATAAGGCAGGTAAGTTTGCCTTATAATGTGCCCTCCATTTACAACATAATAGTCATAAATCATGCCTACTGTCCCAGCAGCGCTTGCATTAAATAGTGGCAGAAATCATATAGGTCTAGACCTTTATTTTTTCTCTGGATAAACTGTAAATAAGGGTCATTGAATAATAGGCTATCTATAGGCAACTAGGCCAATATAATATAGCCTACAAGATCTACTAAATGACATTTGAAATAAAATCCTTATATTGTGCTGAAATCATATATTTCATATTCATATTGTACTTTATATGCGCTTATCTGCATGTTCCTTTGGAAGAAAATACTGAAGGTATAATGAAAAAAATCAAAGGGATTTCCTGTTTTGCTGAGAATAGCCATTTATGATGGGAGAGGACCCTTGACATGAGCTTCTGAGGAGACAGCGGTCACACTTTTACCCTGTTAATTCACAGTGTGCTGGAGAGGGGTTGCTAAGCAGCCATGGGGGATTGAGGGTGATTCAAATAGAGAATCAAGTATGTGAGCAACCAGCGTTTCCTCATGTTCTGTTATGGTATTCTACAGTTCTAATTCTGTAAATAAGATATTATTTTAGGTTATGTTACCCTATACTCATTGCAAATATTATTAGACAAATTATCTGCTTCCTTTCCAGGATTTCATAGAGACAAATGGCAATGCGTGTAAGACAACACATTTTAATATATAATTGGTTTGATAAGCATGAAACAAACCAAAGTTTCCATGAACTCTTATCCCTGTACATATAAACAAAAAAAATCTAAATCACCATGAAAGATCATGTCTAATGGAATGTTTGTGTATTCAATTAAATTGTAGGCTATAGAGTATAGCATAATGAAATTGTTAGGTATCACACTGACATACATTTTCTAAATTCCTCAAATTCCAGTCCAGTTTTTCTGCAGTTAAAATATATGTTATGCAATTACAATAGATATCACAAATAATGTAACATAAAAAATTACATTATATTAGCCCAGTTTCTGGTAATTAGCCACAACGGTCATTAATCAATTTCATTACATATTTACAGTAGCTTTGGGTAAAAATATTTAATTAGGAATATTTTTGATAACGACTACATGACATATCAATTATCAATCATTTAAAAAATAGTCATAGTTGATGATATCCAGACAAGGAATATACTGTACCTACGTTGCATATCATACTGTAGACTTATAGATTCAATGAACGATTGAGATGGTTTGTCTGAGTACCGTACTCACTTTAAACGCTAGGGAGCACTACATAAGGTCAGACAATATTTTTTTAGGCTACAAGTATGATGTGGCATAAACGAACTATTTTCATAACGAATCATTTTCACATGAGTGAGCCTAGGCGTCATACGTTGCAATAGACACAAATAATCACATATGTAGGCTACATTGTAGGCTGCATCTACACAGTTCAAGCATAGCCTATACCATTGTGTTTTGCCACACACCACTAAATGCATAATTATCTGTGTAAACATCCACAATAACACTTTTCTTTATATATTTGCCAAAAGCTGTATACAGTAGCCAACTTTTGTAAAAAACATTAAAACGAATTTGCACTTTTCCTAAATTAACTCAGTTAGGCTATGCCTGGCCTAGACATTCGTTTTCCAGCAACACGTTGCTAATTGTTATATTTCTGAAAAATAAATGAGACCTTGTCGTCTGAATTATTGTTACAATTGTAAGGCAATAAAATGCAGTAGCCTGCCATTTTCAATGTGGGCCAAAGTGGACGCACATTCGAGCACAACAAACTGCAGTACCACAGTTTTACAAGCAGGGCGCAGTGCACGTTGTAAACAGGCCAGCCATGGGGTTGGCTTACTGAGATCTCCATTTTGTATGTTTTTCCTTGAGGTTAGTGCCTACTATTTAATGGCTAGCTGCGATTCGACATAGTCAGGCTGTTGTGGATTTTTTACAATATTGTAAAACTAGATTAAACAGAAGAGATCGCATTGGCTTGATTTGCCCGTTCTCTCTTACATGGCAATGCACGATATGACGCATAAATAATAGTAAAAAAAATGTAGTCAGTGCTTTTGTTGTTGATAGACACTTGCAACCAAAAACAATGTTGTCAGAAGATTTGTGGACATCAATAAACAATAAACATATGAAAGGTAAATATATGCCTTGCTGTTCTTATTTGGTTGTATTATAAATGTAATGTGTTGTTGCATTCTTTTGCAACAATAGAGGGCGACGAAGATGTTCACGTTAGCTGGCAAACACGTCCATGCACAATAACTGCTATATTACTATCAGCGACATTTCGATGGGAATGATAAAGTAGTGAATGCCACATTGCTAGCTAGCATGCTAACAGCTATCAATGAGCTAACTGCACACGTAGCTCAGACATAAGTTAACTCTCCTCCACCATTCATATAAGTTTGGTATCGGTGAATGTTGCCCTGTTATAAAATAGACGCAATGTAATGCTGCTGCCAATGTACCGTAACGTTTTTGTGTAGAGTTAAATAAATCCAACGAGTTTAGATGCTAACGTTAGCTACGTTCAGGGCGCGCGCAAGACTGCAGTTGGCCGCGCGCATTTAAACTTCCTACTGTCATGTAACCTGTAGTTTAATGTATGTGAATATTGACTGTATTAAGATATTAATGGCACATCGTATTATTTTCCAAAATATTATGCATATATTATACATGTTTGTCTACATGAACTAAAGCAAGGAAAGTTGTTGACATAACATTTTATCTGCTGTGCACTTTGTCACATGTATTTGTCACGCTGTTTCTTTGTATTGGAAGGATGGATAAAGGCGGAGTGAAGAAAATACGATATACCAGAGATGAACATTTAAGTAAACTGTTCTACACTGAAAGCCCAGAGGAGGGAACACCATTAAAGGTAGCGTCCCACCGTGCCGCGTCTGTCACCCCAGCCGTCTCTGCCTCCTCTGTTGTACTCCCGTTCAGTCCGTTAATGCAGCCCGGCGATGTTCCCAATGACCTTCCCCTTCCAGAAGAGCTCACCTCAGCATCTGCCACGGCCTCAGTAGGCCTCTTCCTGGAAGATACGGAGCCCAAGGGTTTGATAAAGGACCTGCGCCCCCAGCAGCAACTGCTTCAGAGTCAGTCACGGTTACCGATCTCCCTAGGGGAGAATTTCTCCAGACTTGAAGCCAGTATAGCAGACCTGACTCACTCAGCCTCAATGGACTCCCTCATTGGTGGCTCAGACCCAAACCTTTTCCCTATGAAAACAGACGACTTCATCATGGATAAGATGGACCAGGATGCCATGGACTTGGGCAATGATGCCTTTGGGAAAGATGTGGATGTGAACCAGAAGCTGTTCAGTGACAACACCCTGGATCTTCTCCAGGACTTTGGGATCACCGGTTCCCCTTCTGATTTTTATGTCGGTGACACCTTTCTGTCTAATCTGTCCGAGGATTCTCTTCTCGGGGATGTGAGCGAGAAGGACCGATCCGGTTTGTGCGGGAACGGGAGCAGCGGCGGCGTCGGCTCCGCCACGCTGAACGGCAGCAGCCTGTCGAGTCGAGATGAGGCCATCTCTGCCCCGTCTCCCCCCACTGCTTCCCTGGTGGTGAAGAAAGAGAAAGAGGAGTTCATTCAGCTCTACACCCCCGGGGTTGTCAAACAGGAGAAGTCATCCGCTGGCCGCAGCTACTGTCGAATGGGTGGCACGTCTACAACCGACTTGCCGACTCCCAGCCCCATCTCCATCTGTGGGGTCAGCACATCGAGTGGACCAAGCTACCACTTTGGCGTCACCTCTAGCAGAGCCCAGGCCTCTGGAAGCGGCGGCGGTGGCAGTAGCAATGGCGCTCAGCAGCAGAAGGATCAGAAGCCTGTGTTCAGCCTGTATCCCACATTGACAACCATTTCCAGTGATGTCTGGAACAGGGGCCAGGCCAGTGAGACGTTCTCCAGCTCCCCCACGTTCCACGCCAGCTTTGCAAGGTAACAGTACTCATTTAACGGCGCTTTGGCCACAGTAGAGGCTCATGTCAGAGTTGGTTCTAAGGGAGCGTGTGATCTACCGTCCCGATATTAGTCGGCAACATTATAAAACCTCAGTTTGATGGCTCACTTTTCATTTAATCAGGCTCTACACATCACTATAGTAAATCACTATATATATCACAAACACACACACACACACACACATACGTTTATCTACAAACTAAAGTTTTGTCTTAATATTTATTGCTTAAGATGTAGAATTTGTCATTCTTCAGCTTCTGACTTTTGAAAATGGTTATTGAATAATGGTGCCACGTTTCCGAATCATCCGTGTTATTGTTTTTGATGACTTCCTAAACAGTTAAGTTACTACTGCCTCCAGTGTGTTGGTGTGAAACTCTTGTTTGCCAGGAAATGGCATCACACAGAACAAATGTTAGCAGAGGAACTGGCACAAGCACACCCCTCATCATTGTACTGTAGGTGACGCAGCAGCAATAGAGTTGTAGAAAAGGAGGCCAGGGGAATTCCACCTCCATGCAAGCCTCCAGCAATGCAAACTGTAACTCATTTTCTTGTGAAAAGAAAATGGCTTCACTTTTACTGTTTGTTTTGCACATTCTCCCATTATATGATTAAGGCTTTTCTCCTTAACACGTTTAGTGTTGCTTGACCTACTAACCAGCTACCGCACAGCTCCGTCGCTGTCAGTATGCTTTAACCGGGGCATGGTAAGGTCAGTCAGACATCTCACCTTCAATTCCACAATTGCATATCATTATTACTTTATACAAGCTTGTCTCCCAGGTTGGGGAAGGCACTTGTATTCAGCAGCAGGGCTGAATGAATTCTGGCCTTTCAGAAATGCTCGGGCCCATTGTTCAATAATAGGCTATTTTCTTGTTTCCTAAGTAGGTTACTCTATGTTTATATAGACATACTAGAGTTTTTTTTTTTGTGTTCTGACAGTGACCGCCAAGATGCATGTGGAGTTCCATGCAGAGTCTGTGGTGGAGGCCGCAGGCTGACAATGCCTCCTTTGTCCAGTTATTTCTTTGCTGCGTGTGGATTTTTAAAGGCTTGCCTGTAAAGTCAACTTGGGGGGCCTAGGCCAGTAGTAGCTTAATAGAAATACAGCGGTATCGTGAGTCCATGGAGGTGTAATTATGTGTCGAGTGTCGACTTTCACATATTCTTACGCCTTTCTGATTCATTATCTAGATGGGAGTCGTAAAGGTTTTAAACTGATGTCTCCACAGGTGTGGCACGCAGATACGTTTTATACTAGGCAAATTGATAATATTGTATTTCTTGTTTTTGTTTGTTTTGTTGATTTTCTTTTTTGTTTAAGTCTCATGATTGAATTAATGAGTTCTGTCAGTAAATTGGACACGGTGGACAATATTGTGAAAGCCTACTGCCATAAGCCTGTTCTTTTCTACCAGTCTTCATGAGTGTGCGACAGGGGTGCAAATAGCCGGTGACTATAGGAACAGATGGAGCCAACAAAAAGAGATGCCTCACCTTCAATTCACACATGGATTTAATTACCACCTGTTTGTTCTGTCAAGTGGGATGAGATTGTGTGTTTGGTGCTATGCTTATGGTGCGTGCATGTGTGTGTCTATGTGGGGGAGTATTTTGTGTAGTGCCTCCCCTCAATCTGTGTGACATTTAGCAGCTTATAAGAGCCATGGTCGGTCCAGCTTTCTGCATGCTAGGCTTTTGCCATCGGTTCCTATTGCTTCTCATGCAATTATGCTGCTGTTTCTCCAATGCACCAGCCCTGGCTTTGCCCCAGTGTTTGGTGAACTATGTCACTGTCTCACTATCTCACTGTCATTTGTACTAAAAGGAGTCACTAATAGCATAATCGCAAATTGGATCCCTAGAAGCATCATGATTGTATGGTCTTACCAGAGACACATACTCAATGTGTTACTGAATGTGCTTTTGCAGCTGACCTATCGCACATCCCAGGATTATTCATCTTAATTTTGACAGTGGAATGTTTTTTTTTCCTATGGCTGAATAGGTGTACCTGCAGCCACTAGGCAAATGGAAGTATGTGGATGGTTAGGTTCTTGGGTTGACGATGCCGCTCAGTCAGTAGGTCTGCCTTATGTAACATTCATCGTCAGTGTGGAATTTCCTCCTGGGTCTGAGACAGTCCAAAGCTGTAGTGCGGAGGTCAGTTTACATGTCGAGTGGTGAGGGCATCGCCTGCCCCATATCCTGCTGCTCAATGTACCGCAATCCGTGTGTGTGTGGGCCATTTTTGGACATTAAAAATCTAGATGGAAAAAAGTTGTTTATCAGATTAAGACATTATCTTAATAGGCTTTGGTGTTAATAGGCTTAATAGGATTTGGTGTAGAGATGGTGTCAAATGTTTATCTTATCTGTTTAGCTGGGTACATCTCACTGATTGCTTATCTGAGCCCTTGTTTCAGATATCCAGTTTGACTGCATATTTATTCCTAAGGAATTTTTATTAATAGTCAATGGTAAATTTATATAGCGCTTTTATCAAAAGCACTTTACAGTATTTTTCCTCACATTCACCCATTCTCACACACATTCATACATTGATGGTGATTGATGGTGACCATCAATCACCATCAATGTATTGTATTGTATGTATGTAAGGTGGTCACACCTTGCATTGAAGCAAGGTGTGACCAACCACCGGGAGCAGTTTTTAAGGGGTAGGGGGTTAGGCATCTTGCTCAATGATGCTTACAGGTAGGTCAACACCGGGGGTTCGAACCCTCAACCGCCTGGGAGCCCAATCCATACCACTAGACCATCCTGGCCCCATTAATTTATATATATGTGAAAAGCTAGGCCTAGAGAAGCTTTTTTTATATTAGGCTAAACTTGTTTTGCAATTTGCATCGACAATGACATTATATATCTTGTTTTATTTGTAAAGTTGATAAAATTACATTCATAATACTTAAACTATTTGGCTAACCTCCATACTCCAGTTATTATAGGCCAGTTGAAAGTTGTGGAAGCCTGTAGGCAAATGGAGCTCACACCCACATTTCCATCCCATTCCCAGTGGGGAAAAGGGGTGCGTTCTGATTTGAGAAGCCAGAGAAGATTGTTTCTTTGGATTGTAGAGTATATTATTGCAGTTATCATCTGGGTATCAACTGGAATGGGGCTCCTTATTTAGCAACATGAAGAGCTTTAACATGTTTGCCTAGTGTGTAATCTTTGAACATAGTCTCTATCAGTGCACAATCCACGGTCTCTCTCTTTCCATCGCTATTGCTATAATCACTTTTCTGGGCTTTACATCTGTGCTTCCATTGCACAGCATCCATTAGTTGGTACTGTAGGTGTTTGAATGCAGGTGGGTGTGTCATGAGGCAATGGCAGGCACACAGGCCACAGAGCACTGCTGTGATGTTCTCACTCTAATGACCTACTTTTCCTCTCCTGCCTTCCAACAGCTTGCTCCAAGCAAACTAACCAGATCGAATGTCTGCCATTCCAATTGCTTTCATGTCATAAGCACATTGTTTGTCTATTTGTGATTTTATTAAAAAGACAGTAGAGTTACCAGTAGAATAGAATGTTAAAGGTATGGTCAGTCATGCTTTGTAACTTCGGGCTCAAATCAAATCAGTATCGCTCCGCGGTCCTCCGCAGTGGCGGATCACACGACTACAGTAAATGCATTTTGAAGCAAAGTGTAGTGCTACGGCTTTGTTGATACGAGCGGTGTTCGCCACTTTGTTTATGTTACCATTTACAGAGCCAGGGTTGTGTAGAAGTATTATATTATTTTAACATGCACAGAGAACGGTAAGCTAGCAAAAGGCGAGGAGATATTTGTTGAATTTCACAAGAAGTGTATTAGCTAACTAAACTAAACTAGCACTGCTAGTTTAGTTTAGTTAGTCAGCAGATTTAAACAGTCAAGTCAGCAGATTTAAACCTTTGCCGGAATGCTTTCCTCCCACGTTCAGCGGTATTGGGCTATATAGACCTGCAGATACTGGCACAATAGGAGGAGACCTTGGAATGGCTCTGCAACTCTAAATGCCACTGCAGATCTTGGTGGTAGCAAATATTAAAACGAGAACTGCCACTTAACCGCAGCCTACATTCTGTAGCTAACAGTAATTGGGAAAGATTGATTCTTTGGGTTACTTTTCTCATACAAGAGACATGATAGCCCCCAATGATTAATAAAACACGGTCTACTGATCCTGGCTACAGAGTTTGACTGAAATGAGCCAGCAAAGGTTGAAGACGATGATGTTATACGTATGCTCAAAGGAGGGCCACAGGGAGAGTGAGCGAAACACGAGTGTCTCTACCACAGACGGATCAGTTAAATGTATCCTGCCGTCATTCATTTGTGACTTGTCATTAATATATCACAGTTTAAATTAGCAGCAGTGTCTGTCCAAAGAAATCCACCCAACCTTGTTGAAATTGAATTTGTTACATCATTGACACTTGTTGTGACACTCTAAACAAAACAAAAAACACCAGCGAACAGCTAATAGGCTATGTCATAGGATGAGAATAGGTCTGTGAAATGGGAATCTGTTGGGTAGCAAGGTCCCAATGGAGCCTGGGTTGTGAGGGCCACATCCAGCCTGGGTTGCTTTCTCCCTTTCCCAGAGCTGTGTTGTTGTTCAGCGTGCATGAATGATTCAGAGGGAGCAGAGCAGTTCCCCCTTCTATTTTGGGGGCTCTTAGCTCGTGGTAGAAGCACTTCCTTATGCTCCTCGCCTGGTCTCTGTTTTCCTGCTCAGAGAGAGGGAGAGGGATTGCTTAAATACTGTAAATAGTGCAATGTTTTCTCCCTAGATTTATTTTCAGGCAGGGTGGTAAGATCTCCCAAGCGATAGGTGCTTCACAGGCTATTATGGGGATTAATAACATAAACCATGATTGTTTGTTAGTTATTCGCTACTTATGGTAAATAAAATATTATTACAACATATGCCTGTTACAACATAATACAAACTTGTATTTTATCCTATACTAGCAGCTTTTCTCTATCTTATCGGTTTTGTCAAATTACCATATTCCCACTGGAAACAACATTTAGCTACATACAAGCTATTGTTTCAGCGCATATAAAATATGTCACAGGTGCAGGATCACTCAGTGGGAAATGTAAAAGCCCAGGCTGTGATTTTACCATAGCAAGTTACGTAAGAGCGCAGTTTTGTATGTTTCACAGCTGTTGCTTCATTTATTTATTGTATTAACACTATAACATTATCTATTAAAAGTAGCTTGCACAAAGTTTTGAATGAGTACTGTAGGGCAGGGGTTCCCAATCTTTTTTGTGACAAGACCCTCCTAAGGAGGACTAATATATTTAGAGACCCACCAAACACCAAGTAGTCTACCGGTAACGTACTGTAGTTTTCAAAATCCGATCCTTGTTAGCTAATGCTATGCGTGTGTGTGTGTGTGTGTGTGTGCGCCAAATATGTTTGAGCAGAGCGCTCCAGAATCTATGGTGTGCACGTGGCTAAATAGGATTTCATCCAATCAGGAACAAGTAGGCTATTTTTCCACAACCTTACTCAGACCAATGAGTAGAACAACGCAATAGTAAGGCATTGATATTCTTCATTCATTAAATGGTCGCTTGCAATTTTCGCCTCCCACTCAGTGACCCACATGTAGGTCCCCCGACCCACAGTTTGAAAACCGCTGCTGTAGGGTGCCTTGCTTTCCTTTTAAGCTGTGACATGCATAGTTTCTTTGGCAGTTGACATTTTAATTTAGCCAGTTTACGTTTTACTTTCACTTGCAAATGAAGTCCTCAACATATCTGCTGCATATATACGTATGTCAAAATCTCAATTAATTTGCACTGAATATATCCGGAGCATGGCATAAATCTAAATAACTAAATAATAAGAAAAATGCCATTTTGTGATCCTATTCACTTTTTATATTTAGACTCCGAAGTACTGCTGACTGTGAGCAGTGACCACACGACTGGCGAGGTGCATTGTTGACGAGGGCTAACTCCGTCAGTATTGATAATACGTAGGAGTGCAAATTAAGTTTAAACACAGCCTACTAGCTACTACCAGAACGGCATTGCTATTGTTGTTATTTCCTTAGCTGGGAGGAATACCCCTCAAGGCAATGGTAGGGGATCTGTGATTCAACAGTGTTGTCAATCACACCATGACACCAGTGCTTCTTTTTCTTGTCATAATTATGCTCAGTTCTCTTACGTAAAACAAAACATTACACTTTTATTTTTGTATTAATTATGAGAGTTGCCTGTGTTGTAATGTTGCAGTACTTGCCAGTGTTGTTTCTACAGCTTTAGCCAGGTGTCGTAGATGCACGGAGAGTGGCTGGAGTGTGACAAAAGCTACCGTCCCTGTTTACATAGTGGCATTACACTTGGGAATCTTACCTGAACTATTTTGGAAAGCATTACATGTAAGACCCATATGAAATTTGGATCACTTTGTTTTTTTTAAATGTTGTGCTGTGCCAGTTTCATTGTGGACTGGGTTTATAGTAGCCTGCTTGTATCAATTCAAAATCGACCTTTGAGCCAAACTGTGAAGAAGTATGCAAAAATGGGAACCAGCACTTGTTTTGTTTTAGGAAACATTGACAAAACCACTTTAATTTAATCAATTTGATATTTTTCCTTTTGCATCATGGTTTGGAAACTTATCTTTGAAAAAACAGAAAATGATTGGTAGGTTGATTAATGAGTCACAGCGTAACCCAGTGTCCTTGTATACCAGACAGTTACTTAGGAAAACTAATGACACCCACTTTTTTGCACAATGCATTTCAACTTCTGCCTTCTAGACTAAGGTTTTAAGTCCCAAAATGTAAAACAAATCAATACAAATAGCTTTGGCCATTTGTCAAATAAACAAGTCATAGCATCACCGGTAAGATCATATTTGATTTATTTTATATATTTGATCACTTACTGATCTTTATATGGATGTTATATTTTTCACATTATACATGTACTGTTCATGGAACTTTGAGATCCTGTTTGTCTATTGACTGTGGTGTTTCAATATGTAAAGACGAATGCATGATTGTTCTCAACTGCAAAACCAATTACCCTAGGTAGAAATAGAGACAAAGTGTGGGAGCATTTAGCCGGGGGTGATCCTTCACTGTAACTGGAAGAAACAACTGAAGACAGAGGGCAACTGAGACAACAACTATTTGTTTAACATAACAATGTTATATAATAATAATTAATGTACATTTAATTTCTAGATGCTAAGTGTCTGGTACAGCAACGACATTGAGTTAGCATAGCTAGTGAGTGATGAGCATTCTTGTCTCTTGTGAAGCACTTGAAAGTGACCATATGTGAGTTGTTTCTAATACATAGTCATGTCGTAGCATTTACAATGAATTTGTAGGTGTACAGTAGCTACATGCCATCATTTCACAAACAGAGCTTGTACATGGCATAATGTTATGTGTAGCCACTGTGAAGGAGGGGGACAACACAACCAGCATTTCTAGCTGCATAGCTTTTACTTCATCTGTAGCTAGATTAGATGCATGACCTTGCAAATAACTGAATTTGTGACTGAGACGAGTCAATGGTGAATTTTGAGATAAAAGAGGGTCTAATGCACACGCAAACACATTGGATGAAAGTTAAAGAAAAGACTGGACCGTTTTGTGGTGATATTCTAGTGGCTGCTAAGCTTCAGTTTAATTTCACCTTGAGAATCGGTTTGGAAAGCCTTGGAATCATTTTAAATGTGTCCGAGTAGCATCTGAACTTTCAAATCATTGTGTGATTGCTATATGGACGTGGTTTAGGTTTGACTACAGAGAAAACGACCAGATGCTTCATCCAATCAACTGCTAAGTATTTTCTAAGTGCCTGCCCTTTACAAACAGTTTCAACGTATGACTCCCTAGATGGAGTTGTGACAACAATCCTGGCATGTCAGGTTAATGGCTGCTTACCTGAGCTAAATGTCCTGGCTAAAAAGGATTATGACTGGTTGAGCAGGTCATTGGCATTAGCATAAGTGCATGATGTGGTCCGGGTCTCATTTAAACCTTGGCTCCACCTTTAAGACCTAAGCAATACGTTTCCTGACTAATGTCTTATCTATTTGTTAAAGGCCTGGTTATGAATCTCTACTTCGTTAGGGTTTTAACTGTGCTCAGAGACCGCTGGTAAACTCTGAGGGAATGCACGAACATCCTGTCAACAGTGAGCGCTTAGCTCACATATGGCTTCAAAAGCAGGAAACCTTCCCACTTCATGCAGCTCTTACTAATATCGGTCAGCCAACCCACAAAACAAGATGCTGGCTGGATACAAAGAATGCATCAGTCCTTTTAGATGCAAGTTATGTTTCAACAATGAAAGAAATTAGGTTAACTGGTGATGTGAATCATAGAGCATGATTTGTGCGAGGGCAAAGTTGCCATTCCAGCAGCTTTCATCAGTTACTGGGAATAGAGCAGCATCATAACAAGGCAGCCACTGGTTGTAATTAGATTCACGGCAGTAGCCTAGAGCCTTTTCATACTAAAGCTACCTTGCTGTCACACCCATTAGCCTTGATCCCAGATGACCACTGAAGGGCAGGCTGGTTTAGCCCTCCTGTCAAATGATGTCACACTGGTAATATCAATCTTCCCCGCCCTCCAACTAGCTTGGGTGACTTTAGAATAAGTGTGAGTGTGTCTTTGCTCCATTTCCTTAGCCTACTACTACATTGAAGTCTTTGGAATGGACTTCTGTTCTGCCCTCACTTAGTGCACAGTCTGTATCTTGGCAGATGGCTAGCAGATCCTTCAATAATTCCAGAGGTGTTCAAGGTTTACATAATTTAATTAGAAGAACAACTGTAAAACTGCAACATATGCATGCTGTTGCAATGTGTATGTTGAAAAAGCATGTTCAGTTCAAATGTTTGAATCAAGACTGAAAACGTACCTTAATGTCCTTGATTAAAGCATACCTTTGACCAGGATTATCACCTTTTACACCCCTTAACACTGGTGAAGTATTTTTTATTTTGTTTTAACATTTATGTTTTAATGTTTGTTTCCCTTTTTATTGTATTATTTGATTTGCTTGTATAATTGTCCCATATATTCATTTTAATTGTAAAGTGCATTGGGACCATGTTGCGTGGTGATTCAGCACATTAAATAAAAATGGGTACTCATTGATTATTGAAATCATATAAATCTCCAAATGAGAGTGTATGAAAATATCCCCTGTTATCACATCAGGTGACCAACAGATATCAATCTAATGTTGTCACTGTGACTGCATAGCTCTTGTATTTCAAATACAACCCTATTTGGACAGCATGTACCATGGGAGCATTGACTGCGTTCCAAAGCGCATCAAGTCTCATCCTGTCTGGTTTAAATGGCTTGCTCATCAGCCAATAGCACCTGCCATGTGTTAAGCATCACCACAATGTTTTTGTTTTGTTTTAGTGCCCTGCATATTGCTCAGTCAGCACTACTTTTCATTAAATACACTTTATTTGTTTACATTAGCAGTGCAGTGGAACTAACTTGAACCAAGTTGTCCAATGTAAGGTGATCTGGTGGATTTCAGGATGACCCAGATACAATAGCAAGACCTGGGTTCTGCCAATCTCTATAAAGTCAGAGATCTGTTCACCAATTTCTTCAGGGACACTTTAGCAGCAGGGTGCTTTGCCCAAGAGAAGAAAACCAGTTCCTTCCTTTTGTGCCTCCCTTATGGTGTGCCATGGTGTCTTCGCCTCCCACTGGGAGTGTCCCAGTCAGCCTGAAATGAGCCTGGCATAGGCACATCTTGATTATATCCCAGATATGGGAATGCAGGATGAGGAGCGAACGGGATGAGGAGCAAAAGCACTGCAAGAAGAAGGAAGTTAACACAGACAGACAGACAGACGACGACAACACAATAATGTTAACGTTAAAAACTAATGGAAGAGAAAGCGTCCGGGACAGAGTCAGACATCTGTTTTGACCACACAGTGCAGTTAAATTCACTAGTGGTTGGCCTGACAAGGCCAGACTCCTAATGCACCTTACCCGATAGGGGTACAGCCTAGCACTCCTCAGCACCACTGTCTGGAGCCAGTGCTCCAATGCTGTGGTCCATACATAGCCTTCCATGCACGGCCCTATTCAACAACTAATAGCTCTGATTTAACTGTATACTTTGCTGCTACATCTTATGGCATTTTGCTGACAGTGAGTCACTCTACATAACAACTCTTTAATCAAACATCTTTGTTGTGTGGTTTGGTGGCAGACGGCCGGACACATGGTGTGGCAGATCATGTATTTGTTGTGACGTTCAATCTTCCCTGTGTGGGCGTTGTTGTTGCTGTGGCCACTGGGTTAGAATGGGGCGTGGGGACCTCTGGCGCAGGGATGCAGCAAAGCCAGACACCCTCTAGTGGTTGTATTTATATGTGCATCTTAAACCACACTGGCTGCCTGCTGCTGGGAACATTTGTGGTTAAGTCAAAGGGACAGATTTGCTTTATGACGACCGCTGATATTATGGTTTGACCACAGGTCCTCAGATATTCAGGGGACTCTTTAATTTGATACTGGCATACACACTGGAGTGTGGAAAAGAAATGTATACGTTGCAGGTTGTCAGATAAAATAATTCAGCTTTGAGTCTTCATTGTCTTATTTTAATATATTTAATTACTTGGCCAAGGATGAGCACATGCAGCATGCTATCATGTACAAATGCTTCTCACTAGAATACATATTGACACTACACTTATACTATTGACAAAAGAGGGGTGGCTAGAAGGAACATGTTGAAATGGCAATCAAGATATATTGGGGACATGAACTACAATGAAAGACACATGACTGGGGGTTACAGAACTAAGGCTACTACTGCTGGTACTGGATCAAAGGGAAAGATAGAGGGTCAGTGTTGGAATTCTCCTGCAATGAGAGCTTAGGTCAATGGGTAACATACAGTATATTTAAAATACAGCAGGCTCTCTTAATGTAATTTACTTGTGACTGGAGCTCAGTGCATTCTCTTAACACGCGTCTTGCTTGAGTTTGCTCTCTGCTTCTTTTCTAAACCAAGCGAACGTGCCACGTGAAGGCGAGAGCCCGCCGAGCACGTTTCATTACACCAGATTAGCCAGGAGGCTTGCTAGACATCGCTGACTTTGTATGCTTATGTAATACAGAGTCCACCATTGCCATAGTAATGACAAATCCCATTTGGATGTATTTTTCTCAACCTTCACTTGAAGCTGTTTAGTCTCCCGAAAACATCTGAAATGTGTGCTTTTGTATTTTATTCTCAGACGGCATCTTATTTGAATAAATGCTACCCCCTCTTCCCCCCCATTAAAATATGTGCAATATTTGTTTGTCTAATTTGTTTTCGGCTCTTAATTTATTTCCAATGTAGAGTGGGGCAGTGGAAGGTACGCGGTTGGAGAACTGAGACATTTCTCCGTCTAATCTCCATCCTTTCCTTTCAGGCACGACGGAGGAGCCCCATCCTCGGCCCAGGGCAAGGTCGGCGGGCCCCCACATAAGATCTGCCTGGTGTGTTCCGACGAGGCCTCGGGCTGCCACTACGGCGTGCTCACCTGCGGTAGCTGCAAGGTGTTCTTCAAGAGGGCCGTGGAAGGTACCCAGTGATGCCATTCATGTATTGACTGAGCAACCATGACACCAGTGCTTCTTTTTCTTGTCATTATTATGCTCAGTTCTCTTACGTAAAACAAAACATTACACTTTTATTTTTGTATTAATTATGAGAGTTGCCTGTATATATATATATTTTTTTTTTTTACATCATTGTAAGCCGGCTGCATTTCATCCGTTAACGCCAGAGGATGGCGGTGCTGCCAATTTGTCATTTGCCATTGTGGTAAATCCCTTCCTTTTGTGTCGATCAGGGCAACATAACTACTTGTGTGCTGGAAGGAACGACTGCATAATCGACAAGATCAGACGAAAGAACTGCCCGGCCTGCCGCTTCCGGAAGTGTCTGATGGCAGGAATGAACCTGGAAGGTAGGCGCCATCCACCCGTCTTCAGTAATACCGTGAACCCTGCCGCGTCCTATTAGTCCGTCTGTGACCACCGCCGCCTCCTTTGTCCCCCCCCCCCTTCCCCCCCTTCCC
>JAODUH010066307.1:0-16971 GCA_027564835.1 Typhlichthys subterraneus
GGGTTGTGAAGGGGTGAAGAAGTGGAGGAGGAGAAGAAGTCAGGAGACTCGTCAGAATTCCAACAAAATCATTCGGGTCACTAAACCCTCACCACCATGCACGGCCACAAGGGGGCAGCAATGCGTGGGGGAAAGAAGGTCTACAGAAACGTACTAGAAAGTACATGCATGTGTTCTGGCCAATCACAGAGTGCGTTCAGACAGACTGGTAAACAAGCGGCCCGTTTAGGAGTAGGGGCTTCATGAAGAACAGACTAGAAGCGTGTGGAGAGGCCTCCTCCTCACCATGTCTTTCTGACTCTCAAAGTCTTCTGGAATGGGGATGGATGAGGGGAGAAGCTGGGAGGTCTCCACTCCATCTCCTGCGGGAGCAACGGGGAACAACAGTTACACTCGTAATCTGAACAGCAGATACCGGTGACCGATGAATCCGGTCGGTCCACTGGTGACTCTCTAGTCGTTAAAGTATGTCTTCCGTCTCTAGAGCCAACCAGCCAATAAGTATCTTATTTGTCATTTAAACTGAAGTGAACGGAGAAATGTCTTTTAACATGGCACAACATCATCAACGTTATTAGGCATTTAAGAAAGAGACATCAAAATAATCTACATATATAATAAAAAACAACTTATATACACAACAAACAAACTAACAAAAATAGAAACATACATTGAAAATTGCAGTATGGAGAGTTTAGTGAACTTTTAGGCAAAATGTTCTCATTAATGCAGTTAGTCAAATACGGTAGGTACCCTGTTGCAGATTGGTAGCGTAGTCGACAGTGGTCATCCTAACCCTTTATTTCGGCCTGGTAGCACAATTTATGTCGTCTCTTCAAATCGTACCTATTTTTGGCCTGGTAGGTTACATGAAAGTAAGGAATCCGGAGTAGCACTAGGCTGTAGGCTTAATTGCTAACTTTTTAAAGACAGAACGCAGGCCTGGTGTTCTGTAGATCTGTCCTACCTTGTCAGACTGTCCCGCTGAACGCTTACAGTGCAGTTACGGTGAATCATGCAAATGCAGCAGAAATGTATTTTTACAGTAAACCACTAACATCTCGTCAACAAAAATACAGCTTACACTTTGCAATATATATTTTATTATCAAGGATCTATTTTCGTCTCGATAAAGGTTTAATGTAATTTACTAAATATTTCCGGCATAGTTACCGTTAACTAAATGAATTCTGCAGCAAACCCCGGTGGACACCCCACAACGTCACAATGTCAAGTGACAGAGTGCCAATACACAACACACATAACCTACCCTGGGCTCTGGTTGCCATGGAGGAGCTGTCTAGCAGCTCCTCCACCTCGGCCCTCAGTTGCTGGTTGTCCCTGGCGAGCTGTTCCACCCGATCCTGCAGGGGGAGACAGAGAGTCAGAGCGGAGTCACGGAGGAGAGCCGCAATTTGGGGAAGGGAGGAGGTGGCAGCCCACCCCTGGTGACTTCGGCAGTACCAGCCTGGCTCACCAGGGGGCAGTGGAGACATCCCTACAGTACTATGACCAAAGGCTAGTGTGAGCTGGTTGTAGCGGGGGTGTCAAAGCGTTCTCCACACCTGCGCCTGCTGCAGCTGCCCCAGGCTGTCGTCCAGCCGGCTGCGCCCCATGCCGTCGTCCTGCTGCAGCTGTTGCAGCAGCTGGCCCTGCTGCAGCAGCTGCTGGTGCAGCGTCTGGCGCTCGGCGGCCAGCGTCTGGTAGCCAGCGTAGTACTGCTGCAGGTGGACCTGGGCCGTCGCCAGGGTCTCCTGGGCCGCCTGGGTCCGCTCCTGCAGCTGCACGCCCAGCCCGGCGGGGAGGGAGAGGGGATGTTAGAAACACACACATAAACTGCTGTGTTTACTGTAACGCTTGGACGCTTTTATACTTACAATCAGTGTGTGTGTGTGTGTGTGTGTGGTAGAGCTGCGTTGCTCTGCCAACATTGAGCCTATTCACTCACCGTCTTTAAGCCAGTACAGAAGCTTATCTACCATGTTGAAATGCAAACAAGTTTACTTGTTTTGGTTCTGCTGGGAACAGAAATGTGCCAAATGTCATAAGGTTTTTGTGTTTTTCATATTGATATGACTCTGCAAGAAAGCCTGATAGCTTTTAACTTGATTCTGATTGGTGGAGATGCTAGTGATTTCTATGACCTCTCGCTGCCGATCCAAAATTGTAATTGCTAAAAAAAGTTGATTGCTTCGGATGCTAACAGCGGACGGTCCAGCGGCTACACCAAAGAGTCAACCAACGACATGGTGATTTCTGTTGATAAGCAATCGCTCCCACACGCACGAGCGAAAAAACGCTGCGGTTTAGTTCTAGCGAGCGAGCAAGAGAGACTTACCTGCTCCTTGACATCGTGCAGTTCCTCCTGCACCTGCCCCAGCTTGCGGGCCAGTTCTTTCTTCACGTGCTGCTCCGATTGGATGGCACTGGTCAGCTCCATGTTCTCATTGGTCTAAACACACGACAACGACAAACAGAGCAAATACTTCCTATAAGCGTTGACACATCAAGAGGAAGAGTTCCACTAAACAGAACTAATGGTGGAATAACACGCGACAAAACATATACAAAAAGAATTACAAGTATTATTTGTCTTTGACTACTGTCAAAATGTTCATTCAATATATTTTTTTAAATAATTTAAATTTTAATAATAATTAGAATTGTTAATTTCTTAATTATATTTGAAAGAACAATGCGTCAAAGAAATAAAAGCAGATTAATCTTATTGTTAGCTCCGCCCCCCTTAGTCGTCAGTCTGGGACTCCTCATTCTCAACCCATAAACCAGAGCACCGGAGAAAACTGAATCTGGGAAAAACCTTCAGCTATAGCCGCTGATTGGTCGTGTTCTACACAGATTTACATGCTTCAGGGGGGCTCCTAACTGATACCCATTGCAAGATGGAACATCAGGATATTAAGGCTAATAATCAAACTCCCTTACATTCGATTGGACGATTTATTTTATGGTCTCGGTTAATGCTATGAGGAGGGAGGGGGTGTGTGTGTGTGTGGGGAGCAGTGACATTACCAGCTTGACAAAGCCGTTCTGGAACTCGGCCAGCTGGTCCTTGAGGGTGCGGTTCTGGGTGAGAGCGCGGCTGAGGGCAGCCTTGTCCGCCTGCACGTCCTCCAGCATGCGCCGCCGGTCCTCCGCCTCCTCTCCCCGGCTCTCCACCTGCCGCTCCAGGGCCCCCACGCACGCCTCCTGCTCCGCACACAGCCTGCTCAGCTGCTCATTGTCCCGCAGCTGGGAGGGCACAAAGGGGCTGTTAGGTGCTCCATAAGGGATGTATATGCCCTCTGTTAGGGGCTCTAGAAGGCCTTAATAGAGCCTCTGTTAGGGGCTCTAGGAGGCGTTTCTAGAAGGCCTTTAGAGGGCCTCTGTTATAGGCTCTAGAAGGTGTTTAGAGGGCCTCTGTTAGGTGCTCCAGAATGCCTTTGTAAGGGCCTCTGGTAGGGGCTCTAGAAGGCCTTTAGAGGGCCTCTGTTATGGGCTCTAGAAGGCCTTTATAAGGGCCTCTGTTATGGGCTCTAGAAGGCCTTTATAAGGGCCTCTGTTATGGGCTCTACGAGGCCTTTATAAGGGCCTCTGTTATGGGCTCTACGAGGCCTGTAGAGGGCCTCTGTTATGGGCTCTACGAGGCCTGTAGAGGGCCTCTTATAGGGGTTCTAGGAGGCCTCTATAAGACGTCTTTTTATTAGTTATAACAGATCAATATTGGCATTCCATGAAAGCTGACAAAGTTCCAGGCTCCTCATTGATTAACGTTATGAGTGTCGCGGCTCAGACAGGGCTCTACAGTGTTCTACATGAACCACTAAACGTGTTACACGAGTGTGTTAACATGGTTCCCCGACCTGTGCCTGGTACTGCATTGTCAGGGCCTCCATCTCCTGACGCACGCTGCTCAGGGCCTCCTGCAGGGCCAGCTCGCTCTCCGATGGCCCCGACGGCTGGGGCTCCGCGGGGCATTGGGCCTCCCTCTCCTGGGCTAGCGATGCTACGGGAAGGGGGGGGGGGGAGCATAAGCGCTAGACCACTGCAGCGCCCGTAGCATCCATCCCTGTGCATACGCTAACGTGTGCATGTTAACTGGAAACCTCTTGAGCTTCTCTTTTTTTCTAACAGCGCTGTTAGCATGAGTACAGTAATAGAAACTATGGGCATGCCAACAGCTGTGCTACCATGCCAACAGCTGTGTTAGCATGCCAACAGCTGTGTAGCATGCCAACAGCTGTGTTAGCATGCCAACAGCTGTTAGCATGCCAGTGAACGGGGGTGTGGGATCCTCTCATCCTCTCACCTGCAGCATTTTTTAGCTCTGCAATGGTGGCCTCCAGTTCCTGCACTTGGCTGATGTTGCGGTCCCGCTCCTCTGCTACCAGTGTTACCTACACACACACACACACAAAGTTCTGGGTCAGGTTAGTGGTTACACACACACACACACACGCACAAAGTTCTGGGTCAGGTTAGTGGTTACACACACACACACACACACACACACACAAAGTTCTGGGTCAGGTTAGTGGTTACACGCACACACACACACACACACACGCACACACACACACAAAGTTCTGGGTCAGGTTAGTGGTTACACACGCACACACACACACACACGCACACACACACACACAAAGTTCTGGGTCAGGTTAGTGGTTACACACACACACACACACACAGAATTTAAGTAGTTAGTCTAGCACAACTAATAACTCAATGGCCCCCCCATTTATGAAACGTGCATACGACAAATCTGTGCGTACGCAAAGGTCGCCATGTATTTGGACGTGAGCGGTGGCAACGATCAAATCTCACGTCAAGTCTAAACTCGTGTACGTTCAAGTCTAAACTTGTGTACGTTCGTGTAAGTTTACGAGTCATCTTACTTGCAGTGCAGCAAAGTGGGGGTGGCGGAGAATTATCTGTGAGTTGTTTTTAAACCATATTCTGCCTATATTATTAAGACTTTAACCGGCCAGGACAAAGGTGGTGCCTAGCTGTTTCGCATACCTCTTCTCCGAGCCGGTCAGGGAAGTGTCTCTTCATGAATGTTTTTCAACTCTCCGTGTCGTAAACTCTAGGGGCAAGGCTCCAAATCCACCATATTTAAGGGTGTGGCCTGTTTCCCACCGCCACATTTATCAACGTGCGATCATTCTTACGCTTGTATGGTGAGATACGAACGGTTTCATAAATCACACGCGAACGCTATCGTAAGATGAATTCTGTGCTCGGATCTGCGCTGGTTTCAACATTAGATCGATAAACGAGGGCCAATGTGTGTGGAAACAGAGCCTTGGTGTTGTGCAGGACAACAGAGACAGTTCCCATTTACAGAGCCAGGGTCGTTTTAGAAACACCGGGGTATTTAATTTTTCAGCTGGCAGAGCGTGAGGACAATCTCTTCAGCTGACTCCACCTTTAACGTTGCCATGACGACACACAGTGCCGCGTTGCTGGATGTACATTACACTGAATATGACGTGAAGTGCATTACCGTACAAACGCTGACTCCACCTTTAACGTGGCCATGACAACAGACCCACCTGTGCGAGCAGCTGCTCCGTCTTGTCCTTCCAGATGCTGCCCTCCTCCTGGATGTGCTGGGCGTAGCGGTCCCTCTCCTCCTGCAGCTGGGCCACCGACTCCAGAAGCTACGCACAGAGACAGGCCGCTCACTCACACACACATGGTCTAGTCTGCTGCCGACGCAGGGGCGGTGACACACCATAACTAGATAACTAGTGAAGCAACCTAGACCTGCTGGTTAAGAGCTTATAACTAGTGTTGTGAGCTGATAACTAGTGAAGCAACACACACCTGCTGGTTAAGAGCTTATAACTAGTGTTGTGAGCTTATAACTAGTGAAGCAAAACAGACCTGCTGGTTGTGAGCATCCAAATGTTGCTTCTCCTCCAGAAGCAGATTCAGCTGCTGGTCATGGCTCGGGGGTCCTGACTGGCTGGAGAACTGGACCAGCACAAACAACAGGGCATGTTACATGGAAACGCAGTTAAAACAGAAAAACAACAAATAATCCCAGCAGATTGAAGCCAGTCAAGGGCCAGGCACCTGTTGCAGCATGATGTCAGCCATCTCCAGCCTGCGCCGGAGCTCCTCCAGCTCCAGTCTCATGGCCCCGTTCTCCTGGGTGCTCAGCTTCAGCTTCTCCTGCAGCTCCGAGCTCTGCTGCTTGGCCTCCTCGCTCGCAGTGCTACACACACGCGGACACACAGTTAGGCGTGTGACCGTGTGTACAGATATGGCATCACATCATGTCAGGAGACACATTCCTAATATAGAGTATTCATTTTGGAGTGCCAAGTCATTCATGGTGGACGCTATAACATCCAGTATTATACATGGAAGGAGCAGTCTGGTGTCATACTATAACCCCAACAAGCCCAGCACACCTGCAATCATCCAAACTGCTCTTGAATACATAACTCTACCATATTAACTCAGTTTGGATAGACGCGTCCGTAAATTACCTAAAATACATCATCGGTTCACCGTTTTCATTTTTCCGTCCTACAGAAACTATTTGCTTTCATTTCTCCCATTCCCTAAATGTCAATGTAATATATGTAACATAATGTACCTATAATGATCGAGGCATGCAGTACCTTACTCAGCCTGTAGAGGTCCAGCTGCACCTAGCATGCCTGTCAGTGTAATATAATCTACCTATAACGACCTGGCATGCAGTACCTCACCTCAGCCTGTAGAGGTCCAGGCGCAGGCTCTCCCTGTCCTTCTCCACCTCCTTGTTGTGCTGCAGGCAAAAGAGAAAAAGAAGAAGTGGTTATTCAGGGTCACCCTAGGATAACATTGGGGTGCTATTCCACCACACACTGTAGGGGCACTATTCCACCACACACTGTAGGGGCGCTATTCCACCACACACTGTAGGGGCGCTATTCCACCACACACTGTAGGGGCCCTATTCCACCACACACTGTAGGGGCACTATTCCACCACACACTGTAGGGACGCTCTCAATGTAGCTGGTTGCCTTAACGGCGTAGTTGTTCAAACCCCGCTTGGCAGATGGAGTGTGTTGTTACTATTAATATAACCAGGAGGTATAATCAAGTCTTATTGAAATTAACCATCTCTTTTACAAAGACAGCAGCACAACTAACAGTTTCAGACACCAGCATTTATAGTAAAAGAAATTGCATAATTCAGAAATAAATGAAATAATATTCAGCAATGTTTGTCATGATTTGCAATCAAACAGGTGTAAATGGAACAATTTAAAACATGTACAGCCAGATGTACCCGCCTCCATGTCAGTTAAAAGTACCTTAAAAGCGTTCATTGTGATCAAACCTCTGAGTTTTAAATCGTTTTGCAGAAGATTCCATGCAGAGAGTTCAGCATACGTAAAAGCTTTTTTCCCCATCTCAGTACGTATTTTGGGTGCACAAAAAGGGTAAATCCTTGGAGTGAAGACCAAATATAATAGATATGCATGTGTAAGCCTCCTCTACCTTGTCAGCCTGTTTCTGCTGTGCGGAGACGGAGGAGAGCGTTCGCTCCAACTCAGACACCCTCTGCTTGGTGCTCTGCAGGCGGCTGCTGAACTCCTCCGCATCGCCTGGATGGGCACATTGGTATTTTTAGAATATCGTATATAGGACCTTTAACGATACAGTAATGATACAGTAGTCGTTCCACAGACCCGTACCTGACTCCACCATATCTCTAGAATATCGTATATAGGACCTTTAACAATACAGTAATGACACAGTAGTCGTTCCACAGACCCGTACCTGACTCCACCATATCTCTAGAATATCGTATATATGACCTTTAACAATTCAGTAATGACACAGTAATCGTTCCACAGAACCGTACCTGACTCCACCATATCTCTAGAATATCGTATATAGGACCTTTAATGATACAGTAGTCGTTCCACAGACCCGTACCTGACTTCTGGCGTGCTGCCTGCTGGGTATACTGCAGTGCCGTCTGCAGCTCGGACTTCTCCGACACCAGGATGCCGATGGTCTGGATGTGGACCTGAAGGAAGCCATGCAGCCATAAGATGGTTAAACTGCCAACACAAGTGAATCGTTTACTGCTGCTATTGGTAGAGCTGCTCGATTACGGAAGACAGAAAAAAAAAATCTGAATAATAATTGAGGTAAATCCTGATTATTTAACATGATTACTAAGAGCAAGACCAACACTGCACATCAAAAGACTATGAAAATAAAATTAAACAGTGAAAAAACTCCTTAAACTGTGACATTTCCATGTATAATTTTCCTGTAGATCTTTCGCTTTCGCCCCGGGAGGGGCAAAAGTGTGCGTGCACATTCAAACACAAAATAAGAGTTCACTTGCTAAATGTAACCATCTTTTTTTCATCGATTACATTGCTGTTTTGACTGTTATGAGCTGAAACTGAAATCACTCTTATAATTCGATTAAGTGCACAGCCCTAACCTAGAGTAGACCGCCCCCTAGTGGCAAGCACTCTTACCTGCAACTGCTCCCGCATTGCCCCTTGCTCCTTTGCAAACCTCTGTTCAAATTCTTTCCTCTCCTGAGGAAAACAACAAATGGATGACAGATTCAGTAACCGAGGGCAACGGGAAGATGTATAAATAGAAGGACAGAGTACAGACCTAGCGCTTACCTTCTGCAGCTGGTCTGTGAGCTCCTGAGACTGCTGTGTCTGCCAAGTACACAGGAGAGAAAACATCAGCTGCTCCACTACAATACATCACAGTACACAAGACCACTACTGCAACTGCAACACCACACACTGCCCACCAGAGGGCAGTGTTTACTACCAGAGGGTGCAAAACCTTGCAAGGGGGTTGATAGGGAGTTTGTCAAGTTAGTGTTAGGATGTAGCGTGCCACAGCAGCTTCATGAGGCAATAGCCATCAGGTCTGGGTCTGCGGTGTGAACTCAGTCTGAGCAGTGTGTACAAAAAGGTGCGTGAATGATGACTAAAGAAATGTGTGCAGCGGGTAGGGGATGTTTATAGTCTTCACAGCATTACATTAGTGTGTGTGTGTGGTCACCTTGGTTAGCCCAGCGACAGGACACACACACACACTTACCAGCTGGTCTAGTCTGGTGCTGAGCTGAGAGTTTGTCAGGGTGCTGGAGTCCAGGGCCGCAGCAAGCTTCTGGTTGCGACTCTTATGGCATGCAAGACACACACACAGATGAGAGAGAGGGACAAAGAAAACAGTAATAGAATTAAAGGGGGTGAATGCACATTAGCCTCCAAAAAAGATCCCGATGTTAATCACCATGCCAACATTCATGGTCATGCATTAAATAATAATAAAACTTATTATCACAGCATAACAAATCGTGCAATCGTCTCATAGCCTGTCCCACGCCCCCCACCACCGTCTAGGAAACCTTATTCTCACCGCCACTTTGGATGGCGGACCGATCAGTGACTAGTGGGATTGGCTAAGTGCGATGGCATTAAAGTCCGGCGCATGTTTCTAAATGGTGGAATAGTTGGGTGAAGCGATACACAACAGTTGCAGCAAGGCTGATTCATTAAAGGCCGTCTAATAGTTTCAAAGACGTCCACACATTAGGATGCACTGACTGTAAACACCTCCTAATAGCCCTAGTCTATTGCCGGGCTAGCTATCCCATGCACTGTTAGGAGAATTGTGAGAGATGCCAGGCGGCCATACTGTGTGTCTCAATTGGCTGCACACAGGTCTTTGTCAGGTGTTTCTTCCTACCTCCAGATCTCTCTCACTCAGAGGAGAAGGGTCGCTGTCCCCGTTGACGTACGCAGACGACGACTAGAAAACAAAAAAGGTACAGTGAGACGACCCTTGACCTCCACTAAAGGTCATTACAGTGCAAAGATGAAACCCCTGCACCAATGAGGCTTCCGACTCTGGATTTACAGACCCATTCACTGCTGACGTCAACAGAAAACATTGGCCCCATATAGACAATGAGGAAATGATCGCTTTGGCACTAATGGTTAATACTCAACCAGCAGCTTTTAGGCGTTTTGACGCAGGGGCTGCAAGCAAAATGTGACCTTTGGTGGTTAATGCTTGAGAAATGACTGCAGCCCACATTACTTCCATTGCCACAATGCCACACAGTAAAAGGGTCCATAATTGACCGATCCCAAGCCCCGCCCCTTCTGGCCATGTCCTCCAATAACAGTTGAGCAAGTTTAGAACCCGGTAGAAACTCTGTTTGTTTTCCTGTTGTAGGTATGCCATCTTATCCAACCTAGTTACACTAACTAAGGGGGCCGGGCTTGGGATCGGTCAATTGACATAACATGTGGGGAAGGGGGGGGGAAGGGGGGGTGTAGCCGTTACCTCGGAGACCAGGCCATTCAGCTGCTGGGAGAGCTGCCGCAGGCTCTCTGTGGACGACAGCGGCCTGCGGAAGATCGATCAAGCACACACACATATGCATGGACACACGCACACACACAAATTCACGTCATCCCATGGTAACCATGGTACCTTTTCCTTCGATTTCCATGCATTTGTTGTCAGGGACACAAGGCAGGGAACAGATGTGTGGCATGTATTGTCTCTGTCCCAGGCTAACGTCTAGCCCTGCGTTCACAGCGCCGACGTGTTCGGCTCGCCAAGAGGCACGTTCCAATTAATTTTGATCACAGTCGCCCAGCAACAGATCAGAGTTGAGGGCTTTTCAACTTTATGGTAATTTCCAGCCGTTGGTGACGGAGTTTGGCGACTACCAATGGCAGGACAGCGGTTCTCTGCAACTTATTTTCAATAGCTAGCTTAATATCCCTTGCTGTTAGCTAGTGTAATAATAGTATTTAAATAGACATGTCACTTTTTTCTTTTTAGGGAATGCACACTATTTGTGTGTTTGATTTGACTCATTTTACTGTGGACCTCACGCCATTTCTGGTTGTCGATGGCGTAAGACACGCCCACCCTGAGCTGGCTTGGCAACACCTCGTCAACAATTGAGCGAATACGACGCCGGTGTGAATGCATGATAAGTGAGGTGACCCCCCGACTAAGGTGACACGGTGTGGGTGCGTGGGTGCGTGCGTGCTTAAATGGGCAGGGTAAGGGAAGATGTCCGGTCCAACAAGCCATCACCCACCTGCCGCCCTCCGCTGTGCTCTCTTCTCCATTGGTGTCAGGACAGCTCTGCACAGCAGGGAACAGAGAGGAAACAACGCCACTGATAAACATGTATACTACTAATAAACATATATACTACTAATAAACATACACATGACTAATAAACACATGCATGACTGATAAACATACATGACATCTGAGGACATAATTGCGTAGAAAATATATTAAAATAAAAATAGGCGCGCACACACAAACACACGCACGCACGCACACAGGAAGCCCAACAAGACAAAGACACGACTGATTAAGGACATAAAAGCATTGACAATACATTAGAAACATTATTTAAATGTAAATGCAGAGAGGGAGGAAATGTGCACACAAACACACACACCTTCGGGCCTGCAGCACGGCTGCCGGCCCCAGCGCTAGCAGCTGCGGCGGTGTTAAGGGTGTTAGACACAGGCCAGGCACAGACAGGCTCCTCCTGGGGGACCTCTGGCAGCTGGAACGCTGGAGACCCCCCCCTGGGCTCCATGCTAGGGGCAAAGGCCTAAGGCCACACACACACACACACACACACACACAGACAGACGCAACAGACACACACAGCTCACTTAGCACATTGTAGCAACAGACATCTGGTAATGCACAGCGACAGACATGATTAATCGATCAACCAGGCAGACATGATTAATCGATCAACCACGCAGACATGATCCAACACACACAGACATGGTCAGTCAACCAACAGAGCATGTGTTAAGGCCAACGTCCACTGTAAGCGACCATGCGTGTCAAGAGACGCCAGAGCTACTGAACTAGTTAGTTTTAACGGGGCATCGCCATCGCCTGCTGGTGGCATCTAATGCTCTTCGACACCGAGGTTTAGAACGTGGTTCTGTTTCTTGGTAGGGCTGGGCGATATGGACCAAAAATAATATCCCGATATATTTAGGTTGAATACCGATACACTATATATATATATATATTTTCTATAAAGTGGGCTAAATCCTTCAGGCATAGAGAAAAAAAAAAAGGAAACCTGACGGAAATGTGACATTTAAAATTTTTGTTGACATGAATTGACATGTGAGCTTTCTCTGGTGGTCACTCGCTCCTGACTCCACTCCTCAGGACAAGTGCAGGCATGGAGGGAGAGACAAACAAATCAAAAAAGTCATGAATAAACGCATAATATAACTATATCGATATAAACAATGTTGTCTAATCTTATCTCTCTTTTGAAAACAATTCCCAGCCCTATTTCTTGGGCGTCAAGCCATAAACTTGCACAGAATATCTGCAGATATTTGAGGGCCTCCAACAATTTTTCTTTATGTTTCGAACATTGCATTCCTTGACGTGTCGCTGAACGCCACCACCAGTGGGCGCTGGCCTTCACAGTGCAGATGTTACAGCCATGCAGCCATGCTCTATTAAATCAATGTTCGGCTGGACCAATGCTTGGTGCATGTCAGGAGTGATCTATTCTAATGAATGATCAGGAGCAATCTTGTATATATTCTAATGAATGATCAGGAGCGATCTTTTATATATTCTAATGAATGATCAGGAGGGATCTTGTATATATTCTAATGAATGATCAGGAGCGATCTTGTATATATTCTAATGAATGATCAGGAGCGATCTTGTATATATTCTAATGAATGATCAGGAGTGATCTTGTATATATTCTAATGAATGATCAGGAGTGATCTTGTATATATCCTAATGAATTGGTGATCTTGTATATATTCTAATGAATGAGTGACCTTGTATATATTCTAATGAATGAGTCATCTTGCATATTCTAATGAATGAGTGATCTTGTATATATTCTAATGAATGGTTGATCTTGTATATATTCTAATGAAGCATCATCACTACAAGGTAGTTTAAAGCTGACCAGGAAATAAATAACAATACTGGTGTGATTACCTCCAGAGCTTCCTTAACTCAAAACAACGTCACATGACGTAATAGTGAAGCAAGGAGGCTACAAGGTCATGGGGTCAATGAAAAGGTCACCAGCCTCCAGTAGAGTGTTTGAGCAACACGGGAGGGCAACGTCAGTTTGATGGCAACCGCCATATTATTCCTTTTGCAGGTTATATGAAGAAACCAAGGCTCCAGCAAAGCATGTAAACCTCTCAAACAAACTTAGAGCAGTAAATCAATAATAATAATCTGATGTTTCTCAAGAACAGGAGCATGTACAGTAACCGCACCCTGTGGCCAAACAAGCAGGAGGTCGGGTTTCAAATCAGATTCCACCTCAGCAACTCTTCGGGAGGGGGTGTAGTGGTGTGTGTGTGTGTGTTTGTTGGGTGGGTGGGGTGGGTGTAGAGGAAGGGTGGTTGGAGAGTGAGGCAAGGTGGAGAGCGAGGGAAGGTGGAGAGGGAGGAAGCAAGCACGAAAGTGAGGAACAGCGGGCAGGATGGTGACATAGGTGAAAACGAGCTCACCTGTCTGTTGCCACAGAGAGGCAGGGCTACTCCATTGGTCTCACTAAGAGCTTTCAGAATGCGGTCAAACTACGGGACCGGAGAAAGGAGGAGGAGATCACGTCACGTGAGTGAGACCGTGCCAGACAAGAAAGAGACAGACAGGCAGACAGACGGGCAGACAGACGGGCAGACAGACGGGCAGATGCTTCTGAGGAAGTGCTTGGATAAAGGAGAGGGCTCTAAGCAGCTTCAGCTGCCATGATGCATGTCCATAAAGAACCTTGTGGGAGGGGTTTAGGGGTTTCCCCACAGTGAACACTGAGACCTGAGACTTCCTTACACAAATACAAGAACGATTATTGGCCCACTGTCGTGTTTTACAGATGCCACCCTACACCTGTAGCACATGCTATTCCCAAGCGTCTTATGTTCAGACTGCCTGACTTAAAGACATGTAGGACATTTGGATTCATTTACACCCATTAGCAGGAGCAATCAGCTACCTTTATCCACTTTAGCAGGTAGAACCGGCTTTGAAGAACACTTCACGTGTCCTCGTTAATATAAAGATAAAGCCTATTTGTAACACATTAAGGCACCCTCATTCAGATTATTCTGTGATTTGTGTCTTTTATGAAATGCCTCCTCTCCCGGAGAAGCACTTAAAGTGCGGCACTTCGAGTGACTTCTTCATTTGCGTTTAGGCTTCATTTCATTATCATTTTTCAGAGCAGCGCTACACCCAAGCCCTCATCGGAGTATCGCAAGGTCATTTCACCGCTTGTGTAAGAGCAGCTCAATTAATTTCTCTTGGTTTGCTGCCCAGGCACCAAACAATCCAGGAGCTGTGGTTAGCGGCTAATTCCCGTCCTCTCAGTCACAGCAGGGCTGATATCTTAGGAGGTTGACGACGGCCACTTTGAAAGACACACTGCTGAGCTTACCACACGGCACTCTTAAAAAAGTTAATTTAAAAAAAGATGGACGCCTCGTCCTTTATTAAGCAGTCTTTCCTTCTTTCCTGCCTTGGTGGCCTCTAGTAGCAAACCTAAATAACATGTGCAACTAATCAAGCTACAGCCTACATATATAGCTTTGCATATAGCTTTGTGTGTGAGAGTTTGTCATTGGCCTCAAAGATAAAACCCAACACAAACAAGAATTAAAGTGTCACCTTGTTTGAATGTATAACACACAAATCAAAATTTAACACAGACCAGCCTAATGTGCAAAGCTCATAGAGAGTAGAGACAGGGTGTTCTTTTAATAGTTATCTAAACTATTACATAAACAAATTAAGGAAAACGGCATTATTAAAACAGATAGAGAGCTAGGTCAAAGACCATTCAAAAACAAACAGTTAGGCTATGTAGCTGTCAAACATAAGCTTGTTTCCACTACAAGGTGGCACTCTAACAGCACAACAAACTAACTGGGTAGTGTGGTGGAAGGGACTTACATTATCCGGAGAGTTTCTGCCGTCCGATGGTGAATCGAGCTGGCTTTCCCCTTTAACCTTGCGTTTCTTCTTCGCCCCTGCACCCCCCCGCTCCCCTCCTCCACCGCTGACAGGAGTGCTCTTCTGCTGAAACTCCTTGAGCTGCAGTCAGTTTGCAGCGGTGAGGGGAGATAAATGAGTGGCTCTTTAGCTATGGGAGCCTTCTGACCATTTAAATCACATTGGGAGAGCGGCTTCTGAATCGCACAGTCATAGGTTCAAGAAGCCACATGCAGACAGGAATGCATATCCACTATATTCACTTACAACATACGTGAAAGACAATGGCTTGTCTGTCTACAGCCTAATCATTCTGAGACGAGAATGAAACTGGAATGTTTGCATATGTGCACGTATCCACTCCAGTGACAGCTGTCATTGGAGTAGAGGGTTTCTTCCCTTCAGATAACAATACGGAATAGATAGGCACCCCAAGCAAGCCGTGTAACCATCCCGTCTACTAATCGGACGGGGGCAAAAAAGTAATCATACCCTATGTGACGATGGCTAACGTTTACAAAGGCCATCGTGCAGGCAGCCATACACCTAAAAGTAACATCCATCCCGGGCAGGGAAGAACGGAATGAGAGAGGTGTCAGCTGTCAAAACATTCAGTCTCCCCAAACAGGCTTCCCAAACAGGCTTCCCGTCGTTACGCTGTTTGGTGTCCTCATTTCGTCTTTAGGTTTAACTATATATTCACCCCACAACGCTGGCTAGCTAACTGGAACATTCCGTAGATAACAACAGCTAGCCAATAGCGAGCAAAACTATGATTAGCTCGCTAGCTGGCTAACTTGTAAGTTAGCTAGTTTCTTGGCGAATCTAGATGTTGACATTGTCGCAAAACCGTTGTATTATTAGAAAAGGCAAATCGACGGCCGTCTAATCGAGGTAGGCTGGCTATAAATGCATCTGCGAGCTATAAATAGTCCTGATAATCTCGCAAGTACTGCTGTCACCCGAGGCCCCGGAGGCGCCCCGGTCTTTTCTGCGCACCGCACCAGTCAGAAAGAGCATGGGAATCGGTATGGGCGACAGCTGAGGGGTCGGAGGACGTGTAATGTAAACACCTTCCTTCATGGATAAACATACCGCTGTCAGCACCAACGCGCGTAACACATTTAAGCCATGTTCCCTTTGAATTTAATGTACCGGTATTCTTCGCTGGGAAGTAAATTACCTTTTTCTTGGCAGCGGCGAGTTTGGTTTGCCTGCTCTGGTCGGCCATCCTGCTCGGTTACACTGCTCGACAACCCGCACCACGTCATCAATTTGGATTCTGCAGCACATGCAAGTATTGACCGCTAGGAGGCGGTGTGTGTGGGGGATGGCTGATATCACGTGGGAATTTGTTCAGCGTCAAATTTTACATAATGTGGGATGAATTCGTAGGATGACATGTAGGCCTACGGTTATGTGAAGTTGTAAGTAATTACTCCACTATATAACTAAGAAAATATGCATTTGCTGCTATATTAATGTTTAAATATCGTCTAAATAATCATAAAGTACAGGAGCACAGTTCTTAACAGGTGCAAGCTGCGAGACACTGGTCAATTACATATTACAAATATGTAACACGACTTTTTGTCTTTGGCTTCTGTGTTGTATTTCAAGTGCTTATGTCTAAAAATCATGGAGAAACAGCAATATTCATGATAAACTTTGGTTTTGTGACCACAGCCTACAGAAGTTTCTTATTTATAGAGATAAAACAGGCAAATTTCATCTTTTTCATTTATACAGTCAGAAATAGAACAATACTGCCATCACAACTATACAAATAAAGTCAGAACCCTCAGAAGGATTTAGAAATGAGTAGATTTTCTAGATTTTCGGCCATACTGCAAATCGCTTTCTCGAATAAGCCCCCAAACATAGTCCCCCATCATGTTTTCATTATACTGTCCTTGGT
>JAODUH010066318.1:0-16969 GCA_027564835.1 Typhlichthys subterraneus
TTACAACCCCCCCCCCCCCCCCCCCCCCCCCCCCCCCCATCTCCCTGGGTAACAATTACAGCAGAAGAGAAAGGACATTCTTGAAAAGTGTGGACAAAAGACTTTCTTGAACAGAGATGGATGTCTGCCGACCATGGCAAGGATAATATAATGAGTATATTTCTACGTGTTATTATTGAGTATTATACTGATAATAAACATGGTCAGATTATAGGCCTCGATCTTCCATGAAGATGCTAAATTATAAAGCAATAAAATATGTCATTCTTTACTGTAAATTTAATGAATACATTCACAGCTTGGCACAAAGGGAATGTACCAAATACATCAAAACTACATTAGATATTACAGTATAGCAGGTAATCACAAGCATTATTGGCACACACCCAGCAGTTACATTTAACTTCAGGTCTTGTGGAGTACTTCTGGGTACAAGGGGCTATACAGCACCCTCGTATGCGTACGATGGAGTCTTGGTAATTCCTACACTGAGATTAGTGGGTACAAGGGGATAAAACTATCCATAAAAGACATGTACTGATAGCTAAACTGCTACTGGAATATGCACTTCCAGATTAGCGCTATATACGCATATTGTTGACGTTCTGTCATAGCAACAAAAAGGATAAGGTTTTAATTTCTCTTGTATTTCTTTCTTCTGATTTCTTTAACCATTTTTATTAACTTATTAACTTATTTCAGTATCATGTTATGTATCTTTATTGTATTCCTTTATGCACCTGTTATATTTTTTTATTTATTTACTTTTTATTCTGATTCCTTTTACAATTCGTATTAATGTTGTTTCTCTGTACTTCTGTTTTTGTTTATGGAAAGATTTACATATATTCCCTCTCTGTAAAGTGTTATATAAATAAATATTAGTATTATTATTATTATTATTGTGGAGAGAAATTTCAATAAAGAGTTTTTTTTAATCAACAACGGCATAGGCATACAGCATGTTCCAGAACATTCTGAAAGTGTTCATGTTCTCCAGGTCATGGCTGAACTTCTCATATGCTAGCTGAACTGGACTAGCCTGGCGGGCTAATTCACTGGTATGTGTTTTTATTAGGTCTCGGGGGATGAGTAGACCCCCTTCCCCTCACTAATGTGGCTTGTCTTGACCTCTGACCTTGGCTTTAATGGCGAGCCTGGCAGAGAAAGCGGGTCAAAGCATCAACGCGGGCCTATACTTAAGGTAACGATTTGAGGAGGCCTTGCAGGTTATGTAACCTTGATGCGCGACCGTAATGACTCTGTGATAGGGCCTGTGGAATGTCCACTCTCAATGGAAGTCTTTTTCATCGGTTAATGCTTCTGGAAACCAACATACATTAGCCTTGGATCTGTGAAGTCATGTGTTGTGTGCACACAAGCACAGCCATGCTGAGCATGTAAGAAGCTAGCTAGCTATGCCCTAAGCCTCGCCACTACACTAGATGTGACTATTAGTGTTCACCGAAGTTTTGGTTTAATGCATTCTTTATTCATGACCATTCTACAGTAAAGGTAACAATTCTCAAACATTCTCCTAGACCTAAATATTGAACGAAGGTTGGCACCACTATCATGTTAAATGCAACTTAAAAGCCTCAATACCCATTTGACAAGATGTTTTCAAGACATTGTACGTATGTCTATTGCTATAACAGACTACGGGATTTAAACATCTCACACCACTGCTTCTGGTGTCTACGCCATGTGCAAAGTGAGGTCACAGTCTCTCATAAAGGACTGTGTGTGTGTGGGACCAGTCAAGAGATTAGTCTCTCTCTCTCTCTCTCTCTTTCTCGCCTAAACCTCTGGTGTCTAGGTGACACATTTCCCATGGAGTTTAGGTCAGCACACCTGCCAATGCACCAGGCCATACCAATTGCTAAAGGAGAATGGCCAGATTCCTCATAGGTTTGCCATTTGTTTATGTTTTTTCCCATTGTGAATGCTCTGCCGTGAGAGTCTGTCTTCATTCCATTTAAGAGTCTGAGCTAACATCAGGCAGGTGGTCTCTATCTATATAAAATAACATTATGTACATTATGGGTAAACAGTGAACTCAATTGGATAACTTACAAATATCTTATTAAAAACATATAGGAACTTTTAAATTAGATAATTTGCTGTGGCAAATACGATTAGGTCATATATCCAAGTTATAAAGTTATTCACTGTAAAGGAATGATTGCATGATAGTTGAATGTCAGCATATGTATGCTTATTAGTGCCCGGACAGGTAACACAACTGTCAGTGCAGATCACAACTAACCTGAACTGCCTCCTTCAGTTGGCAATGCGAACTATTGGCGCTCAGAGCTGTTCGTCGGCGGAGGGGGCGGGTCCTCGGCTGGAGTTTATTGTTAGGATTAGGAATGAGCATTGAGTAGCAGCATTCAAATCAACTCACCCAGCTTGTTACAGCTGCTGTTAACTGCAGGCATATTGCTTTGGACTCGTCCCTTCTTTACTTAACTTGGAATATATATTTCTTTGTGTGTTAATATAGTTGATTCAACTTGCAATGTTTAAGATGCAAACGTTTTCTTGCGGATCATAACATTTACATTATTTGTAAGAAGACGTTTTTTTTTTCTTTCGCCCAAGAATCCCATTATAACATTCAACAATGATGGGAAAGAACGGGATGGTGACTAAAATCCACACAAGGATAAGAACAGACCCCTTCACCGCCAACTATGAGCTCGTCGGCAGGGAATTGGGCAGGTAAGGCTGCTTGGAAGTATACGATGCACGTTTACAGTGTATAGGAAACGAATTTACTCTTTGTCAAAACGGGAAGCATACTTTTCATTGAAGCGTGCATTTTTGCAACTGATTCTGATTAGATTATTGAAATCTGGTAATCATATTTGGAAAGGTTTCGCACGTGCAAACGGGAACCCTATTAATTGAACATCCGTGTTCGGCGCGGCTGTGTGAACTGGGGCGCGCGTTTAGACGCTCTTTGCCGTATATCTGTCAAAGTATCCTATTTGTCGGATTATGTGTAATTTAGTTAATCCATTGAACAAAATACACCCGAACTATGTGAAATGTGTTTTTTTCCGATACAGAATTATCTACATATTGAGTTATCGTTTTCGGGGTGTGGGGGGCATAATACTAATATAATTTATATGACAAACAAATAATAATATACATCTCTACTCTTATGTGGAATTGCGGTGTGAGAATATCAAAATTTACATGCCATAAATGTAACAGAAAACACAACAGCCTCTCAATGTCTGTCTGTACGTCTGTCTGCAAATCATGCAATCTGAGTTGTAAACAATGCTGGAGATTAAAGGGAATGTGTTTTGTCCTGTGAGTAGAAAGCTAGTCACTGTTGTGGTTTTACATAGAGGTTCCATATGGTTGCACAAAGCACTGTTTTCCATTTTTTCTTGCGGTATATTTGTTGTCCAAGATGAGTGTCTGGGCAATTTCCAACCTAGTGACTTAACTTTAATTTTATTTTTACACCTTAGCCCAGCTGTCTTCCAGTGTTATTGGGGTGGGGATTCCCCAAATTGCACCAAAAGCCAATATAGGCTATTGAAACTAATTTTGTTCAATTAGGATATTGGCTTTTTTACTAAGGCAACATGCTAACGCTCCATCTGCCCGTTTTAAAACTGGTTTCCCAGGGAGGTTGCTTCGTGCTTTTACTGGAGCTTAGATGTCTTCCAGTTGGTAGTGTTCAGATTTCCAACATCCTGGGACAGTAGCCAGAACGCGGGTGGTTGCCTCCGACTGAAACCCCCCCCCCCCCCCCACCCATCTCATCCAACCCCCCACACCCCCTTCCTCTGCATACTCTGGTCCAACAACATGGTCCAGACATCAGGGCTCATAATCGCATTAAGCGCAGGAATGTGAGCTGTTCTAGGTGCCAGGAGAGCAGCGTGTCGAGAGAAGACAGTCTGCAGGAAGTTTGTATTAACCCACCCCCCAAAAAACCCCACAGGTACACATGCGACCGTGTTGACCTTTGATGCATATGGAATTCACGGCGAATAACATCCCATAAGAAATCCAAGTGCCGTCATTAGAAATGTCCTCGTTTCAAAATGTTTCACAGTAGTGTGCTACCTGGTAAGATAGGCCCACATATTCACCCACTGAGATGTGTGAATTGTAAGGGTTGACTCTAGTGCAGGGGTAGGGAACCCTGGTCCTGGAGAGCCGCAGCACTGCATGTTTTAGTCTCCCTGCTCCAACACACCTGATTCTAATGAACAAAGTTAGAAGTGTGTGTGTTAGAAACCTGATAACGACCCACTAAGTTGAATCAGGTGTGTTGGAGCAGGGAGACATCTAAAACATGCAGGGCTGCGGCTCTCCAGGACCAGGGTTCCCTACCCCTGCTCTAGTGAGTGTTAGTAAAAACTGACAGAATTGTGGATAGTCACAGATGACACTGCAATCTATTTCTCAAATATGTCATCCCTATTCCCACCACTAGATGGTGAAAGAGAGAACTGCATTTCTATTCTGAATTATGTGAGGATGCATAAATTCTCCTTTGCAGGCAAATTCTGAGATTGACAATGATCTGCATAATTATGTAAGCTCACAGGATGTTGTGCAAGATACTACTTAGTGGCAGACTTCATGAGTGAGTGTTCCAATAAAGCCCACTTTTATGAATCACTGGAAAAACTAAAACGCCAACCAGCATGAAAACACAGGAATATATTCAATTATATGTAATGACCGTAAAGATAGGCGGTTAAATTTTTTTTTTTTATTGTGTACTGCCTGATAGTGTGGCAGTGTGACCATAGATGGCTGAATTTAACCTGACCTGTTGTCAGCCATTGAAAAGCCCTCCTGCTGTTACCTTTCCTCGTCCCAAAACTTGACATTTTTCAACAATGTGTAGCTCCTGGTCCAAAATGCCCAACTTGGCTAATAAAAGAACAAAGCCTCAGACATTTCTTTTGTTTTTCTTTTTGAGTCTTTGTAGTTGTGTTGTGCTAGCCAACTCAGAATAGTGTCTGCATTGGACAGAATCAAAGTTGTGTGGGAAAATGGCTGACATTGCGGCCATTGCCCAGCGGCCACTTCATTCACACACTGCCCCACTCAACTCCTACTGTGAATGCTGGGGAGGAACTATTCGTCATTCCACTGCCTGTATTTAGCATCCCATGTTTGCACTTATGGAACATAAGTTCTTTGAAATGTTCCATTGGGTCAGTTAGTTAATGACAAGATGTGTCAAATGCTTATAGTTATGGCGGGTGGAGGTGTGTTGGTGGACGGATTCGAGGAGGTGGGGCTGCGGCCCCACTGACCCCCTCTAGGCCGTTCGGCCCTGGTCAGGTGGGTGGTCCCGGTCTGCCGTTGGGTCAGCCCGCACAAGCTTTTCTACAACTGGCAGGGTTTTCTGCCAAGGGTTCGAGCGGAGGCGTCGGGGAGGATTCCACTTGTTCCCTGTCCCTGGCAGCTCTAAGAATGGGATG
Organism: Typhlichthys subterraneus; assembly: GCA_027564835.1. Classification (NCBI taxonomy): domain Eukaryota; kingdom Metazoa; phylum Chordata; class Actinopteri; order Percopsiformes; family Amblyopsidae; genus Typhlichthys; species Typhlichthys subterraneus. Next base: position 5,472 of record JAODUH010066318.1, read on the forward strand.
AGGACAAGGCCTCGTTATCGACATGGGAGGGACACACACACACACACACAGGGTGTTTCTAACACATACATCGGACATCCTGCCTACACCTCTGCCTGACCGCTGGCACCGGCTCCCAATCCTTCAACGTTAATGCAGCAAATGATATTGCAGAGGATGAGATGGAACACTGTCACAGTACGCACATACTGTATACTCCCTTACGTCCTCCCGATATGGGGGGGGGGTTGTATTTGTTCTAGCTATTAAGACACTCTGCCTTATCAGGCCGGCATTTAACAACCCTGTTCCCAACTGTTGACCTTATCTCCCACCGGTCAGACCCTGAAAGAACAAGCGGGGGATTAGACGTTCTCTCCTCCTACTCCATTAGAAGTATGAGGGATTTCCTAATCTTTAGCTGAGCATACCAGCGGCTGAGTGACTTGGTGGGGCGAGCGGTGATCCAGAAGTTACTGGTTCGATCCCGGTAAAGTGTTGAGGTGTCCTTGAGCAAGACGCCTAACCTATTTACCATTTACTTGGTATTGATGTGTTTTCTCCTAAAGCAAGATGCTAGGGCAGGGAGAGTCACAGGGATGACTTGCATCTACCATAACCAATAGAATTAATGATGCGTTGCTCGCTCGCTCTCACACACACACACACATGCTCAATCTAGATTTGACCATTGGAATTAACATACAGCTCCCTTATCGCAGTATGTCATCAGTATTCCCCCAGAAAGTGTCTAATCAGCTAGTTCAAAACTTTCAAAGAATGCAACGTCACCTATCGGCATGTTTCCCCGATGGTCTCTAACCACATTTTCAAGCGTCCCACTAATGGTTGCTTGGTGGTTTCACTAGGCTCCCTGAACTGTAATGAGGTTGTGCGTCAGCATAGCAGTTTTCGGTCATCCTGTGCCACTGGCGAGCAACCTAAAATCTGTCGTGCGTCACTGGTTGTTTGGATAGCGAGATTAATTGGCCCTGGACCCCGAACCAAGGAAATCTGACTCACCCAGGAATGTGGTCCAGACTAATTTGGGCTTTTCACTGATCTCTCTCTCTCTCGCTCTCGCTCTCGCTCTCTCTCTCTCTCGTCCCCAGGGGAAAGTTTGCCGTGGTAAAGAAGTGTGTGGAGAAGGTGACAGGCAAGGAGCATGCCGCCAAGTTCCTCCGAAAGCGACGGAAGGGCGAGGACTGTCGCATGGACATCATCAACGAGATCGCCGTGCTGGAGTCGGCCAAGGCCAACCCGTACGTGGTGGCCCTGCACGAGGTCTACGAAACCCCCTCCGAGATCATCCTCGTTCTGGAGTGGTACGTACGTGGGCACACGTTGCTGCCAAAAATGATCTGTTTCATTCAGCCCTGGCTTGTACAGTCACTGGTTGGAGTCATTTAACATAATATCTATAGTATTACCAACCCAACCACAATGCAGTGCTATCAGAAACTCTTAAATTAAAGTATAGGGGTTTATCAATTGGCTGGGAAATGATTCCATCACTGGTGCTTCCTCAGAAATATTTTATTATTTAGTATACTACTTCAATAAGTAGTCAAATAATTGACATGACGCCTGCCCCCTTTAACTTTTTTGTTCTGTTTCAAAATCTTCAATTCATGCATGCAGACTTCCTGTCACAGTTGCACAAGTTTACATGCAGGCTACAGCAATTGAGAAAACTGTTGCACAAAGTGGCATCAACAATGCTACCATATAAGGAGAATCTGTCTCTCCTGTGGTTGGTCAATGTGAACATCGCAGCCACGACATCTGCACTTCTCGTCACTCTTAAGTCACTGTCAGTCCTTTTAAATGACGATCATGTGGAACCACTCGACACACGCGGTATTAACTGTCAAATAATAATGCTATACTGCTCAGCAGAAATGTAGACCCTGTCTGTCTTTGGTGGTTGTGTGTCACTATGGTGCACCAGGCCAACGCCACTAAACCAAAGCCGCCCTGGCTGCTATGTTCTAGCCACTTGCTGACCCAGGGTGCTTTAGTGCGTCAGTTGGATGTGATGATGTGATCTGCATGATCCACCATATGCCACTGCCACTGTTGTAGCACCGGCATTGTGTTTTAAAATGTGGGAAGGGCCAATTAGTGGCTTTAATTGCCTCCAATGGAGAGATGGACAATTAATACAAGGGCCCTGTCCTGCTATGACCTGGGCCCTTTGCAGTCAGGAAGCTGCTCCACCCCCTTACACCACCACCAACGCACCTCCTGCAGTTGCCCAGACGTGGAATGCTGCTGCAGAACAAAAGCCTCTCCTAGATTGGTGGGGAAAGGGGGGGGAGGGTTCTGTCTTTGACCTTAGACTGAAGTGTGAAATAGGAAGTTGCGCCACATATTTTGCACCCCTGTACCGGGGGTATGCCGGTGCACAGCCCCACGCTGGTGTGTGTGTGTGTGTGGGAGGGGGGAGGAGGTATATATGCCGGTGCACAGCCAAGCCAAATGGAGAGTCTGGCATGGGGAGCATTTTTTTAAGTGGCAGCAAGGATGCTCTCTCAAAAGAGCACAGCCCCCATACATTGAAACACGTTGTGAAGCCAAGCAGCATTATTGTTGTGAACGGTGTTCGCCACTTTGTTTATGTGTGTATTTACGGAGACAAGGCTGTGTAGAATATTACTAGATTATTTTTCTCAGCGCACACACACACAACAGTAAGATAGCGAAATGCGAGGAGATGTTTGGTGAATTGACTAAGTGTATTGGCTTACAATAGCTGATTACATCTGTGTTCTTTTTTTTTCTCTTTAAGTTGTCTTTTTCATGGATATATCTTGGTGAGCTTTAGGTCTGAGTATACACTGTTGCTCAGAGATTCAATGTGCTATGCATTTGTGAAAAGGCATATAAAGTGCAAGAGCTGTTGTCAATAGCTCTCTAGCCTGCATCTTCATAACACCAGCAAGCTTGAGAGAGAATACTTTTTCCATTTCCTGTGGGTTTGTATGCTTACCCGTAAGTGTGGTTCCCAAAAGTAGCTCACACTGTATCACAGGCAACAAAATAGCTGCAGTCTATACACAGACATGCACGCTGCACACGGCCACAACCGCATCCGTGCTACTGTGAGCGCAAGAGAGGCGAGAAGTTGAAATGTAATAGTCAGTATCTCTAGTCTGCCTCAGTACCGCAGTATAACCCCCAACATAATGACTAGTTTGAGAGAGGCCCACTTTAATAAGAAATTAACTGGCGTGGCCTCTGTAACTCTGCTCTCTGACCATCTAATAATAATCCAGAGGGAACAGTCAAGTGGCCATGTGTTGTGGTGGGTGGTGGTGAATTATCCATGGGCTCCATGAATTGTCTCAGTTGGAGCTCTTTTTGCCAGGTTGTGAAGGTAGACATTTTCTCAATTTCTTCATTAGATGACAGCTGGCATATGGAGATGCTCTGCTGTGGGAAGCTAATGAATGTCTCCTAAATATGTGAATTATATTCACATTGCCATGTTTAATGTCCAGTTTATCGTGACCTCGCTGAAGTTGGTCTAGATGCTGCACAAATGACACATTCTGGCAGCAGGCTGGTTAAGCCTGTGGGAAGCTGACTGTGTGCTTAGAGCTGACGTTATCGGTAATAAGCACCCAATTTGGCAGTTACAGTAGTCTGAGGCCTCCGAGCTCTGACCTGCAATTCCTTCAGGAGAAAAAGGGATGACTTAGATTAAAGTTGCTATAAAAACAAGTATTTGTCTCTTTCACCAAGTTAAATGTCCTTTTAATTTAGACTTTGATGCCAATTACTTGTTAGTACCGAGAACCGAGGCTTGGGTTTTGTGTTTTTGCTGCGGTAGTATGTTTGAGGCTATTCGGGGGAGGATATCTGCTTACACGCTGACATGCAGTGGGTTGAGTTAGAAAAACAACAGACAATTGTGATTTCTAGGAAAGTAAAATTCTTAGAAATCTTGGAAACATTTTTATTTTTTTATGCTGAATTTCTGCTCAAAGATGGCTCTAAATTGTTTGCACTGTATATTGTAATTTTAAGTTAAAACGTATCAATTCTAATATAATTAGTGTTCAGACAGGTAAGCATTTCTGTTCAAATATAGTTCAAATATACAGTATAAACACGTGCAACAGCTCGGTGAGTTGCACGATCAACATTGAACCCCCAATTGTCAACAAAGCCATGCTTCTAACTCTATTCACATGGCTCTCATATCCACCCCAAATCAAAGGCGTAAGAAGAGGGTTTGCCTTGCATTTGGTATACATGCATACCAACATAAGGAGATTACGTGCAGATGTCCGCTGTCTCTCTAGTACTCTGTACTGTTGTAGTACTCAAGGTTGTTACAGATCAACTGTATTTTACAACTGGGGTGGTTGGAAGCTCGACAACAATATTGCAGGATTTCATGAACCAATGACGAATATCCTTTTTAGAAACCAGAAAAACACAATTGCTGTTTTCACAGCTGAGGTCAGTAAAGAGTGAAGGGGTCCGAGTCAAACGTGGTATTGGCTGCAGCGAGTTATGTAACCGACTTGCCCACGGCCTGGTTGGAGAATTTCCTCCGATGATAAAAACCTTGTGTGCCACCTAAATCCACAACACATGGTTTTGTTTTCTGGGTAAACTGTCGGCTTCAGGCATCGATGTAATATCGAAGCAGCTGACTTAAATCCACCATGTCCTCAGTTCCATAAGCACAGCAAGATCCTCTTGATGGGATCCTGGCCACGCCATTTCATCAGACAGGCCAAATCACGAATTCATCAAATCAGCACTTATCCCTCATAAATGTGAACATATTTGCCAAAGAGCAAGATAATCCCCTATTTTTTTTTTTTTTTTTGTGGAGTCATTACGGAGAAATGTTTATTTGGACTTTATCAAAACTAACACCTCTCCATTTAGTGCCGTTTGGTGATCCTTCAGAAGCTCCCCTTCTCCTGTTTGTTCAAAATTTGTATGTAGAGGTACCAGCTCCTTTTGCCTCCTCCATATCTGAAGTCATTGACACGGTACCAGTAAGCCGCTGGCAGAGGAAGGGTGCCTAATATTTCAGATTTCATGTGCTGAATAAGTGTTGTGACATCTAGACAAAGTACACCCATAAGCAAGGAAGGGTGTTTTGTAAAGGTGGAAATGACTGCTGATTTTGGGCAAGTTCCCCAGGACCCCCCCCCCCCTCCCTAGTAACCACACACAGCCCCTAATGTTTCCTCTTTCCCTGATGTCTCCACAGTGCCGCCGGTGGAGAAATCTTCAACCAGTGTGTTGCTGACAATGACGAGGCCTTCACAGAGAAGGATGTGATCAGACTCGCCCGGCAGATCCTGAACGGCATCGCCTTCCTGCATCGGAACGACGTCGTCCACCTGGATTTAAAAGTGAGTGGTACTTAACCCCAGCGTTGTCTTAAAGGTGTAGGGATACCTCTAATGCAACAAAGGCACATCTACTGCACAGTGGATGGCGGTGTTCTGTTGTACACAAGTGTATTTTCTAGGTCTCATTGGTAATGGTGATTCTGTGTTACTAGATCGTACATGTTCTTCCTTGTGCACACTGGACTGTGATGAGACAAACCTCACTTGTGGTATGACAGTCTGTCAGCCTGTCAAAGGGTGAAGCCCCTAAATGTAAATCTAATTGGTTGGCAGATATAAACTTTGCCCGTCTAATAGGCTTTAGTGGCTGGCCTAGGATCAGAGTTATTCGGTTGACGTAACCAGAATGAAATCCGCTCTGGTCTGTTGTAGAAACTGACCCATTCTTTCTTGCGCAGAATGGGTTCCCACTCAAATGATATTCACCATCATAGTATGTAATGTAATCTGTGTAATCTGTCGTTGCTCACTCTCCAGCCCCAGAACATCTTGCTGACCAGCGCCCGACCTCTGGGAGACATCCGCATCGTGGACTTTGGCTTGTCAAGGCGCATGGACAACGTCAAGGAGGTCAGGGAGATTCTGGGCACCCCAGAGTACGTAGGTAAGTCCTCCGGCCAGCTCTTGCATGCCGTTAGCCCCTAAAACGGACTGTGTCCTTTCCGATCAGATGCGGCGCATATCAATACTGACTGTTGCCATGTGTTACTATTTCAGCCCCAGAGATCCTGAACTATGAGCCCATTAGCACTGCAACAGACATGTGGTGAGTGTGGACGTTAAGAGTTTGTGTGTGAGAATATCCTACTAGTTAATTTGTGTGACTCGTATAAGTCCGTATTCAAATGTCGTCTCCTTTTACACTTAAGGTTAATCCTTAAATCGGCAACATGGAACATAGCAGGGTTGACTGTCTTTACAAAGCATCTTAACTGCTCTCCTTATCTGCCCACCAGGAGTATCGGGGTATTGACCTACGTCATGCTCACCGGTGAGTCTCCGTTCTTGGGAGACGCCAAGCAGGAGACGTTCCTGAACATCAGCCGCGTCGACGTGGACTACTCTCAAGACGTGTTCGAGGGCGTGTCCTCACTGGCTGTCGACTTCATCAAGTCTCTGCTGATCAAGAACCCCAGGTGAGCCTTTGTCACTGTGTTAAAGGTGTAGTCAGCGATTGTAAGATAATACACTCACCACTATCCGTAGCCGTGGTAATGCGTTTCCGATGTGTAAGGGGCGGAGCTTCTGAGGGTGTTGACGGGAGAGGTGTTTTGGATTTGATAGTTTGACTATCAACAACAAGCTTTCTCCAGATTGACTGACTCCACCTTTAACGGTGGGTGTTGATGCCCCGTCAGCAGGAGAGCTAACAGAGGATGTGACTCAGCCGGGGCAGCGCTGAGGCACTTCACCGCGTGTCAAACCGAACAAGTGCGATCATGGATTTGTGTCATTTACAACAAGTGAACATTTGTCAATGTACTGTAGATTGCTCTTTCTGCTGGCTTGCATCTTTTTTACACATGCAACATTATTTCATTAACTCAATTATCCAAATACACTTTTGCATACCACCATATGTCATAGGAGTTTGAATATCTTGGCAACAAAACTAATTGACCTCATTGTTACTGAGATGTTACTCCAACTGTCGAGACTTAATCTGTAAAATAAAAATCTGTCATCGGCGCCTCGATTTTGGTTTCTCTATCCTCACAGCTGAGCAGAACTGGGTTAGTTTCCATGACATACTGCAGCAGTAACTGCTCTTGTCACATCCAGCACAAAATAATCTCCCATCTTTGAATATAATCGCAACAGATTAGCGGTAGAGTTGGAGGGGAACAAACGTGGAAACATTCTTAAGAGTGTGAGTAACACACCAAAAATGCCTCTTTTGTGGTTTTCCTAGCTGAGAACGGGAATGTGAGGATCTGCAGGTTATTAAGAAGGATACATTTTGTGCGTTTGTGTGAATTTCCACTCATCCAGCACGGTTTGTCTCATCGTACTTGTGTGCAGGAAGCGTGCCACGGCCGAGGAATGCCTCAAGCACCCGTGGCTGAACCCCCACCCCCACCCGCACCTCCACAGCAGGCTCGCCGCCTCCTCGCTTGACGAGCCAGAGGCCGGCCAATCGGAGTCGGAGGCCGAGAGCCCGGCGCCCTCCCCCTCCCTGGAGCCCCTGGCCTCGTACTTGCTGTGCCCGGGCCAGCGCGGCCTCAAGGCGGGCCGCAGCGCCTTCTCCTTTGCCGAGACACCCTTCGCCGCAAGGCCCGACATCCAGCAGGAGCTGATCTGCTGAACCGCCGCGCCGCACCAGGCTGTGATTGGTCTAAACGGAAGGACTTTTCCCCCCATCCCTCCCGAGGACAGACCCCGTGGGGGGAGGGGACGGGACGATTTTGCTCTGTGGGACGCTGAACGTGTGCGGTGTGCTGCTGCTGCTACTACTGATGTGACGTGTGTGTGTGTGTGTGTGTGTGTGATTGGAGAAAGATGCCTACTGCGCCCATGAGCAGGCAGTGTGGGGGGCGGGATGTGTGCTCCCCTCTTTTGGGAAGGAGCCATTGGACCGCTTCTCCCTCTAGAGACACAGCCACCCTGTGAACTGATCTGTGGTCAGTATGGGGTGGGGGCCGCCCACCTGGCCCTGGACCGGTCTGCTGGTTCCTGACCTCAACCAGAAGAGACCTTCTGAGCTGTTGTTGAGGAGAGGACCTCAGTGACCTGACTTTGCCATGTGCTTTTATCAGGACTACTTTTTGCTTTTGGCCTTGGTTTGACCAAGGTCTGTCTTCTGATGCCTTGTTTGTTTGTTTGTTTGTTTGTTTGTTTGCTTTTGAAAATGAAGGAAGCAAAGGGTTGAAAGAGTCTTGTGCACGAAAAAAGAGCAGACTCTATCAGGAGAGCGCTTACTGTGGCTGAGCATAACTTGTTCCGCCATTTTGTGTTTTATTTAATTTATCATTGTGTTCTTTGTTTTACCCCTTTAAATGACAGAGCACCACCAATACGTAACTTTGACTTAACATTTATTATTTGGTATTTTTGAAGACAATCCAAAGCACTTTTATTTTGACATCATTCTTCTGGTATTTGTCACAAAGCACAGTTAAGTCAAGTTACTCACGTCTTGCAGATTGGCGGTTTTCCCACCATGTGTTGTCACATAATTTATCATAAAGTGCCACTTTGTTGCCAACATTGATTTAATATTTCAATTACCTTTTCACAAATTGTTTATGGTATGTCACAGGATACAATGCACAGATCTCTAATATATTTGCAAGGTTGGCCATTTTAGTCTGCCACTATCTCGTACTCAAGTTTCGGTAAGGTGGATACATAGAGTGATGAGAAACATTTAAAATATGATTTATTTCTTTTGTAAAGATTACAGCTCAGAGACTTGGAATGTGGACGGATTTGTTTGATCCATTCAGATGTAATGTTCACCTCGAGTTGATAGGGAGACTTGCTCAGTACTGAAATGAACAATACTGTTTAAATATTAATCTGTAAAATATTGTTTACTTTTTTTAATTTTATCCATATATGAATGTTAAAACATAATTGTGTCTTTTTGTCTCTTTTTATCCATGTTGCTCATTCCTGGTTTCTGCTCGTGAATTTCAGGCAGGTTTGCACTTGACCGTTTGGACGTTATATTAAAATGAATAAATGTTGATGCATGCATTGCAAAATATAAACATAACTTTGTATCACTTTTTATGTTCTGGTGGGGTGGGGAGTGCGTAGAGATCATGTCAAATTCCTATTGCACATCTCTTGATGCAGCTTCTCCACCACCAAGCTTTAATCGACGGGATTCAGTCCCAGTGATAATCCCACTTGGGCCCACCGTGATGAGGGGTAGCTAGTGACGTCAACACTGGCATTAAATCATGAAGCACTTGATTTAATTATTGTTTCTTTACTTGATACTTATGAAGGGAAAAGTGGTCCAGCCAGCGCTCTAGAAATATCTCCAAACCACCTTTTATTTCAAAGAAATGTCAGTGTCCTTAAGAAAGCAGAAATGTTTTCCACTCAAAGACCCCATCCCCCATTTCCCCCTCCTCCACACACAAACACACAGAACTTGTTTTATTGAGTCAGGTTGAACAATAGCTTGCCCTGCCAGTGAATTCTTAACTTTACATGTAGTTCCTCCTATGTTTGGAACCAGGCCAGTTCTTCTTTAGTGGGGCCATTGAGGACAAAGAGCCCCCCCCCACCACAGAGCTCTGCTCTGGAGGTCCTTCAGTGACTATTTTTACACTTGCAGCATAGGTGAAGGCAGCTAAATATGTAATGTCAAACGTTCTTCATACTTTATACACACTTTTTACGTTTTTATACTGTTTGTGTATGTATGTGTATATATATATATGTGTGTGTATATATATATATATGTGTATGTATATGTATGTATACATGTGTATGTGTATATATATACACACACACACACACAAATGTGCAAATGTTTTAGGCAGGTGTGAAAAGATTGACATTTTGTACACTTATTTTATTTTTGATCTATTTGCATAATGCAAGTGAGCACTCAAAAGAAATTCGCAACCAACTCAATATTTGGTATTACTACTCTTTGCCTTCAAACCAGCATCAATTATATGTTCACAAAATCAGGGATTTTGTAGGATTAGTCGGGTACAGTATATGATCAAACAATTATACCAAACGGGTGCTAATCATTCGTCGTTGACTGAAACAAATAAAGCTGTGTAGAGATGCAGTCATACTGCTGCAGAAGTAAGGTTGTGGAAGACAGTTTCATGTCACAAGTCATAAGGCATGGCAAGTACAGCAACAAAACACAAGGTAGTTCTACTACATCAGCAAGGTCTCTTCCAGACACATTTCAAAGCAGTCTGCATGGGGTTTCAATGTTATTAAAGCTATTTTCAATAAGCACAATGTTGAGGATCGTAGACATGGTGGTCAGCCAAAGATCTTATTTCAAGCTTAATTCCCTTCAAATCGGAACTTCCAAAAACCAGTGGGACCCAGGTACACCCATCTACTGTCTGGAGAAGTCTGACCAGAAGTGGTCTTCATGGGAGAGTTGCAGTGAAAAAGTCATACCTCTGATACTGTACCTCTATGCATGAAAACAGGAACTGGGGTGCAGACAAATGGCAGCAGGTGCTCTGGACTGATGATTCAAAGTTTTAAATATTGGTGTAGCAGAAGGCACTTTGTTCATCGGAGGGCTGGAGAGTGGAAAAATGATGTGTCTGCAGGCAACAGTGAAGCATGGTGGTGGTTTCTTGTTAGTTTGGGGCAGCATTTCTGCATTTCTCCTAAAGGCTGAAAAATACCGGTAGATTACCCATCATGCAATACCATCAGGGTGACTTATTTGCACAAACTGGTATTCTGCAGCAGGACAATGACCCCGTACATACAGCCAATTTGAAGAACTATCTTCAGCGTAAAGAAGAATCACAAGTCCTGGTCAATCAAGTCTGTCTGGGATTGCATGAACATTATATGAGGATGCTTACATCCACACAAGATATGTGGTTAGTTCTCCAATATGTTTGGAACTACCAGCCGAGGTCCTTCAGAAAACGTGCCTAAAACTTGTCACAGAAAGTAAGGAGCATTGTGTTTGGTAGATTTTCTTTGTAACAATGCTTATTGGCAATACATCACCATTGTAAAGCCTGATTTCCCATTTTAAATGGTGCCACATTTGTGTGTTTGTGCCCATGAAACATTTGCCAAATCTTTTCTGACAATGCTTATCTTTGCTGTTGAATATTGTTTTGATAATTGAAGTCTGAACAAACAAGACATATTTCTAATTTTTATAAACAATAGCCATAGCATAGCAAGAACCATACAGCCACAACAGCCTGGCACCTCCTCCTCATGCTGGTCACCAGCCTGGTCAGAATTTAAAAAATCACTGTACATTCTTTAAAATGCAACAGTATATATATACTACTAACATTCTGTAAATACAAATATAAGAATACATATTACATTAAGTAAAATATAGAAATCTATTATAAATCTGAGAAACGGCTTAGTAATCATGTTTTTATGTTTTTTCTGCATCTGAGTGTGTGTATATTGTATGTTTACATTCTCTAATAACACCTT